>PVKE010015526.1:0-33335 GCA_004027555.1 Craseonycteris thonglongyai
AAAAGAGACTAAAGAAACAAAACAACTGGGAGTATTTGAGATGCTGCTGCTTCCCAGCAACTGTCTTCAGTGGAAGTGAGGGAGGAAGAAAGGGGGAGGGGGAAGAGGGGAGGGGGAAGAGGGGAGGGAGGAAGAGGGAGGAGAAGGAGGCAGGAGGAGGAGGAAGGAGGGAAGACATGACAAGTAAATGCAATATGTAATCCTGGGTTGGATGTAAGACTGGAAAAAAACAATTTGCTATAAAATATATTATTGGAATGAATGGTGAAATTTGAAAATGGACTCTATTATATGATAGCATTAAAACAATATTAAATTTCCTGAATTTAAAAATTGCACTGGGGTTATGAAAGGGAATGCTCTTATTTCTACAAAATACTTCTTGAGGTATTTAGGGTTAAAGGAGGATAATATCCACCACTTTTAAATGTTTCAGCAAAATTAATAACAATAATAGAGTGTATATGTGTGTGTGTCTATTTAGGGAAAACAAATATAGCAAAATGTTAACAACTAGTGAATCTGAGTTAATGTTTACTGTTCTTGCAACTTTTCTATAAGCTTGAAATTTTTTCAAAAGTTTTTTTAAAAGCAATGACTCATGTGAAACCTTTTCCCACTCTCTCAGAATTAACGCTGCCTCGCCTAAGCCACTGTAAATGTTTTTATTTTTACCTTAAAATGCTCAGATTGGGTTCTAATTATTTAAGCAGTGGTCTTATTTTATTAGATTGAGAGCTTTGTGAGGCAGGAACTTAAATTACCTTTTGGAATTTAAGAATGGAAGGAATGTTCTAATTTAGGGCACCTTTATGTTGTTGGCATGGTATTAATGTAGCACTTTGATGCAATAATTTGGGTCACAGCAAAATATGGCTAGGCATGCTTGAGATGAAAACTAGAATAAAAAAGTGAATCTTTGGTTTGGAGCTCAGTATAGTACTGGAGTTAATTTAATCAGTGTGCCCCTCTGCTCCTTTATGGAACTTTCTGCCAGCAAAACTAGAAAGCCCACCGCTATATCTATGAGGGAGAGGTGTCATGAAAGTTGGGGCTGAGGTGTCCTCGATGCCTGAAATACAACCAACCCCCTGTCTTATCACCTCCAACATACTTATCGCAGGAGGGCAGCCCCATCCTTGGTTGGCCAGAGGTTAAGAGCACAAATGGTTGGAGAACGTAGGAGAAACCATGCTCTTCCCATCTCCCTATCCCTGTGCTCGCTTTGATCAACAATATAAGAAACTATTTATCGCCATAATGTTAGTGACAGCTCCCATCCTTCTCTCTGCCCACTTCCCTTACTTTCTCATGAGACTAGTTCCAGGATCGCTACATACTCACTGCCCCAGGTAGCTTTTGAATTTCTCTTTCGGAGGTATCTATGCCACTGGCCATAGGTATTCTTCTCTCTTTCCTGCAGTAATGGATAAAACCGTTTCCAGTGACTTTGCCTATGTCTAGGGGAAAGCTCAACCCTCATGGAGGAAGAAATGGGAAGCCCATTTTGGCTTCGGAGCCAAGCTACATTCTCCAGGCCAGCTTTAAGCAGCAAGAAAGTTGATATTTTAATCCCAGTCAGTGTCCTCAAACTATATAATCTCATTCAGGATTTGGAAAAGAAAGGGACATGAAGGACCCTGTCAGCATCCCAACAGAACCCCCTCAGATTTGACTAATTTTTTTTATCTCAGTGCGTCTCATGGTACTTGCTCTATGGCAGGGATGTCCAACCTTTTGGCTTCCCTGGACCACACTGGAAGAATTGTCTTGGGCCACATATAAAATACACTAACACCAATGATAGCTGATGAACTAAAAAAAAGTCACAAAAAGATCTTATATTTTTTTAAAGTTTACGAATCTGTGTTGGGCCACATTCAAAGCCGTGCTGGGCTGCATGAGGCCCATGGGCCGCCAGTTGGACACACTCGTTCTATGACCAGCCCCCAGTAAATTTCTATTGTCCTGAACTCAGACAGCGTGACCCACCCATAGGTATAGAGCTGCTCATTCACAGCTATCACTGGGATGGTGGCTGCTTTTTTTAATCATGCAAAGTGATTTTTTTTGAAGCTTCTGAAGTTTGTCTGAGGGCTCTGAGGCTACCAGGAAGCAGGCTTTGGTGAGCAGAGAGAGAGAGAGCTGTGTCTTTGTGCCTGGCTATGACAACAGTACCAAGGAGTGATGTCCCAGGGGAGCTCTCAAACAGCTTGGCAGCAATTCCATCCAGCAAGAAGGCGGTAGAAACACAATTTTTGCCATAAGGATTAAACATTCTTTTTTTTTTTTTTAATTTCCCTTTATCCTTGAAATGCCTTGTGTTGCTGAAAGCCTATTCATTGCTGATCGTTCATCTGGAGCAAGTCATCCCACCATGTGTCTGAACACGGAAGAGGATCTTGGCAGAGAGACAAAGGTTCTAAGGCACAGTGGGGGAGTCGAAAGGTAAAATAAACAGCAGCTCAAGGAGGTAGGAGATAAAAACACAGAACAGGAGAGGAGAAGCTACAAGAAAATCCTCTTCCGCAAAGGGGCTTCGGCTTTTCAGTGGCTACCCCAGCTCTAATGTTTCTACCGTGGCCATCTCCGGGCCTCCGTCTTCCTTTTGTACTGTTCCTCTTGTCTGTGATTTCCTTTCATCAGGCCCTTTCTCTCCGGGATGTCCAATGTCTCCCGGTCTCTGCCTATAAACATGCCAAAGGTCCTTACATGTGTGTAAGAAACTGTACCACGGCCACTGGGCCAGCAGCACCGGCACTTCATGGGAGGGCATTTGAAATGCAATTCTCAGCCCACCCTGGACCTACCTACTAGACCAGACTCTCTGTGGGTGGAAACCCACGATCTGTGTTTGAGCAAGTTCTGCAGGTGACTGAAGCACAGGGGGTTGAGAAGCGCTGCCATGTCTCTGCTTCCTACCTTTTTGGATTGCCTCCTCAGTCCCGTTAACTGCTGATTTCCCAAGGCTCTGCCCAGGCCTTTTCTTTCCTCGAGCTATATGCTTCCTCTGTGATCACAGCCTCCGGAAGATGGATTTGGTTATTTGTTTGTTTAAACATAGGTACGCAGAAATTTGAGATTACTCCATCCCTGACCTCTTCTCTGAGCCTGAGAATGTCCAGCTGCCAGAGCTTTGGAAACTCGGTCTGTCTAAAATGAACCCAGTAGCTCCCCCTACACCCACTCTGCATCTACTTTAACAACCTGGGCTGTAGGGCAGCACTGCCACCCACATGGTCACTGTCAACGCCTCAGTGTCCTGCTTCTTCTCACCCACTTCTGGTCAATCTCCAAGTACAGACAATTCTATGTCCATACCACTGCCCAGTGCGGGTCCTGCCAACTCTACTGTGCCCTAGTCAGTTCATCCTTCATGCTGCCATCTCTTCACCTCCTTGGTTAAATTCCTTTCATGAATCCCTGTTATTTATATACCTTCTGAGCCCCTTAAGTGGGCCTCGTGGACAAAATGTATTTCCCACCTTCTCTCCCCTCCATAAACCCACAACTGATGGTTCAGTAATATCGTGTTACCTCCAGGTCTTAGAATGGCACATGCTACTTTGCAACTTTGTACTTTGGCACACAGGTGCCTGATTCTGATATGCCCTTCCTTCTGCAGACCGTCCCACCTCAACCTGTCCTTCCTGGCAAACTTCTATTTATCCTCCAAATGTCAATTCCTCTGAGAAGTTGTCCTTACACTATAGGGCATCTACAATGTTTCTCTCTTCTGTAAAACTATAAAATCTTGCTGGCCAGAACTCTGCCTTATTTGCTTTTGTATAGTCAGCACCAAGCACAGGCTTAAACACCTGGCCAGGATAGGAGGGAACAAAATTCATTCACTCCGTGAAAATTTACTGAACATATTATATGAGGTGCAATGTGGATACAATGAGCAAGACAAAAAAACAATCTCTGCCCTTCCAAGAGTTTATCATCTCATAAGGAAACTAACAAGCAGATGGATAACTAACAATGTAGCAGTACTCACTTGTATGAGAGGGATAAGCTTAGGGAGTACATGGAGGGACACATAATTCAGTTCTGGGGTAGTCTTATTGTGCCTTTGTTAATATATGCAGAGTCTTTGGGTCTGCAAGGAAACTATGTCACACATATTTTAAAGAATATCACAATATCAAATTGTTAGTGTCAATAACAGGCATATCTGTCCTTCTTGAGTAATTCTCCCTCTACTTAATCCTGAGAAGGAATGTGAAACTAATTTTCACCATATGAGTTCCTCCAAGGCAGGCATTATGCGAGTAAGCAGGAACCCCTCAATGACCTTTTATTTTTTTTTTAAACAGAGCTAAGGGAGCAATAAGTCCTTTGGTTGCTGATAGTAATAACATGACTAGAGGAGCATTATGATACTAGATTAAGAAAATGCTAAAAGGCACAACCACAAGAGCAAATTTACCTGCACAGATCTCTTCTCCCTCCTCCATGTCACAGAGCATTGGAACAACAGGATGTATAACCTGTGCATCAACCATTCAGCAATCTAGGTTTTTCTGTTCTATACTTTTCAAAGAACATTAGTTCTGAGCTTCTTTAGTGCACTACTAAAGACACTGACATACTACAAATTCTATTTATGAATGACCTTGCTTTCTTCAAACAAACTGATGACCAGTAAAAACCCACAAAAGTACATGTGACTAAATCGACAAGACCTATATTCACAATATAGTGAAAATACCTACTGAAAGGAAGAATCTGATCTGTACAATTTAAAATTCTCTGAGATTACATTTGGCTGCCTTTCTGGCTTTTTGTTCTATTTCAAGATACAAGCATCACTACCAAGCATCTTAACAGCAAATAGGCTAGATCAGCACTTCTCAAATTTGAGTACTCATCAGAATTACCCAGAAGTCTTGCTCTCGTGCAGATTTCTGGGTCCCACCCCAAGAGTTTCTGATTCAGTAGGTTTGGGGTGGGACCCGAGGTTTTTCTAGTTCTAACAAATTCCCAGGTGATGTTGAGGCTGCTGGCCCAGACACTACACTTTGAGAACCAGTAAAGTCAAGAGTATAATGGCTACACCTGACCAACTTGACAATCAAGAGAGACTAATCTAATCTGCCTTAAGAAAACAATATCCCAAGGAAACCAAATAATTAATACAATGACACACTTCAACAGCCTCCTCCTTGGCCCTGCAACTTGAGGGAGGAAAATAGCAGCTGAGTGTGTAAAAGCTAAGTGTTGGAAAAGCAGAAGGAACCCAGTTTTTAAATTCTGTTCTCCTCTGAAAAATAACTGCAACAAAGAAAGAATGCATGCCATGTGCAATTAAAAAAAAAAAAATCACCCCCAGGGGATGCTGGAATAGCTCAGCAGGCTGAGCACTTGCCTTTGCAACCGCACAGTCCAGGAATCAAATCCCAGCCCTAACCCCTGTGCCCATGCAAACCCATATGCTGAACTGTGGCACAACTGACAACCACCGGGATGGCGGTGAAGGTTCTCACCTCCCCGTGCAGAGGCCCCTAGTCTGGTTCCTGCCCTGCATGCTCCCATATCCACCTGTGTAGAATGAAGCTATGTCACAACTAATGATGTACAACTATGGAGACTGCTCTGGGCCCTCCCCCCTTCTCTCTCTCTCTCTCTCACCTTCTCTCAAAACAATCTTAAAAAAAAATCATTCTACTCCTCCTCCTAAGGTTCCCTTCTCCTCAGAACAGTGCCAGAAAGAAAATTTTAGTAACTACTACTCTATCCCAGTTCAGCGACTGACATGTTAATATCAGGTGAGTTTAAATAAAGAACCAAACCAATATTTGAAGCAGGAGGTGTGGTGCTGTCAGAAAAAGAATTAAGGATTTGCTCTCATGCTCTTCTCTCCTCCTTTATGTTTTTGAACATTGAAGGGACAATCCAAATACCAAAATAATATAGAGGAGGAGGTACTTGTGACGGTTAATTTTATGTGTCAACTTGACTGGTTGGGAGTTGGGGGTGGGGGGTGACAGGGCCCAGACATTTAGACATTTGGTCAAACGTGACTCTGGGTGTATTTGTAAGAGTCTTTTTGAATGAGATTAACATTCAAATCAGTAGACTGAGTAAAGCAGATTGCCTTCCCCCAGTGAGGGTGGGCTTTATCCAATGATGGGCAAAAAGGCAGAGTAGGAGGGAACTCTTTCTTCCTGCCTACGGTTGGCATCTGACTCTTGTTTCTGCTTTTATTTTCTAACTGAAACATAGGCTATTTTGGGGTCTCAAGCCTGCTGGCTTTTCAACTAGAACTTACACCATCAGCTCTCCTGAGTCTCCATCTTGCTGATTGCAGATCTTGGGACCTCTCAGTCTCCAACTGTATAAACCAATACCTTAGAATAAATCTCTTCATATACATGTATATACAGATGTTCCTGATTTATGATGGGGTTACGTCCCGATAAACCCATTGTAAGATGAAAATATCATTAAGTCAAAAACACACTTTATATATCAAACCTGCCGAACATCATAGCTTAGCCTCGCGTGACTTAAATGTGCTCAGAACACTTACAGTTGGGCAAAATCATCTCACTGCTGCTGCTCAGCACTGCAAGAGTATTATACAGCATATCACTAGCCCAGGAAAAGATCAAAATTCAAACATAGTACAGTTTCAACTAAATGTGCATTGCTTTTGTATCCTCATAAAGTCAAAGAATGCTAAGTCAAACCACCAAAGGTGGGGACAAGCTGTATATATGTACATACATATGTATAAACTACTGGCATCCTTTAAAGAATATACACTCACTATACATATATGTATATGTCTATATATAAATCTCCTATTAGTTCTATTTCTCTGAAAAATCCTAACTAATAAAGCACTGGACAAAAATTTCTTTCTAAATCACCTGTTGCCTGCTTTTATTTCTACTTCACTAAAAGTCAGCACTATTCTTAGCAACCTCTACCAAGTCCCTTTAAAGTGTGTCTGTACCCAGACTTTTCAGGAGAGGTGATTCAGATTCAATGACTCACTGATGATTTCAGCCTTGGACATGAAATCAGGGTTGGGACTTGTTAGAAGGGAAGCACATGCCCACTGAGATACCCACTGCACTAGTCTAGGTGGTGCTGATCTCTGTCTTTATCTGAGAGTACAGAAGTTATAGATGATATCAAAATAGAAACATCACTTGCATCTCCATAATTTGCAAGAATCCTGTTCCACTTCTGTCCTTTGTCTTGAATCACCCGTGTTCTACTACAAAAATGACAGGGTACTCTGTTTCCCTCTAATTTCGTACAATACACATGCCACACACACCTCAAATTTCTGAAAAACTTTTACATGCACTTTTGAAAGTAAACAGGCAATGGAGGACATATCAATTACTAATAAGAGTAAAGGCATTTTGCAGAAGATGGTATTCTGAAGGAAAGCGTTTGGATAGGTGTGAAACAGCAGGCAAGCTGTATACATTCACACTCCACTTTAGGTACTGGTGTAGGTAACTAGTTTAATAATTATGGCATAGAAAATATTCCAATGGCCTTGATGCACAACACTATTAGAATAAAGTAAGGACACTTTCCTTATAGTTAGTGCATTGCAAGTTGAAGGACTCCAGAATACCATTCAGAGTGAGAGAGCTACCATAGAAGGCCTCAGGGAATCTGATTCTACTGAACCAAACAGGACTACTCCGTAGGTTACCAGTACCTAGTAGATATTTGCCAATCTACCAATCCCAGGTAAATTCATATGAGTCACGATATAGGAAATCCTACTGGGGCTCGGTTGAGAAGATCCAGATGAGGTGAGGCTGGGTCAACATAATACTAACATGAATGGTAGATCTCATATAATGAGCAATGATAATTACATTAATAATGAACAACTCTGGGAAGAAGATATTTTTAAGTGACCTGTCCAAAGTCACACAGCTATTATAATAAGCAGCAGAGTGGGAGCTGACCCCCAGTGCTTTGGACTCCAAAGCATGTGCTCTTGGCCACAATTCACTTCTGACTTCCAACGCGCTATACTGTAAACCAGTTCCTTTACAACTATGTAAACATAACATTTTAGATATGAACCGTACATGTGTGAGGGGGGCATGTAATTTTACAAAATTCCTCAGTGAGTTCGGTAGACCACTCACTGGATACCAATACAGCATAATGCATATGGGTGAACCCAATAATAGTACAAACTGAGAGAACAAAACACAGTGAGTACAGTTTTGTTACCAGGATAAGGCAAACTAAGTTACAGTGACCTGATGTTTACATAAGTGGTAAATAGAAGAAGTTTAAAAGCAGCTCTTTGTTCTTGTCGCCCCATGAGGCAGGTGCTGGCACATGCTGAAGAAAAGGAGTGACGATGCAGGCATGCCATTAGATCTGCTGATGCCGAGTCATGGGGTTCAATCTGGTAGGACACCGGGATCCTGGACAGAAGCCCACACACAGGCAGGCGCATCTGTGTAAGCGCAGGTCACAATGCCTCACCTCAGCATTAATCCCATAACTGTTTGAAACAAGGCCTCATAATAACTTTACTTTGCGGGGAGGAAATCGGTTCAGATGACCTCTAACCAAGTATAGGAGTCTTTTTTATCATTAAGGTTTAATTGGCTTACTCTCCCAAATTATACCGGAAACAAATTTACTATGCTCCCAAGGTGCCATGGTATAGTACTTATAAATGCAGACAATTCAAAAGCAGTAAAATGCTTGGCCTTTGCTCTCAATAAACTTGCCTTCTAATTGGAGGGACAACTTTGAAATTAAAACAACTTTAGAACAATTCAAAGCAACACAGGAGAAGTATGTAATAATCTCCCAAGAGAAACATGTACTCTCATGCTTTGTGCAAGCATAAGTTGGTACAACCTTCTGTGGAAGGAATTCCGGCACAGAGATCAAAATTAGAAAATCTCCTTTGACCCCGTAACTTAGTATCTGGGAATTTATCCTTCAGACATACTTAAATAACATATATACATAGTTACTCATTATAACATAATTCAAAATAACAAAAGATTGGAAAAAACTTAAATACCCTTGAATAGAGAAGTGGTTAAATAAATCATGCTATATATACACACACACACACACACACACACACACACAGGAATATTCTGTAACTTTTCAATTTGAAAGCTTTCAATGCACAAATATGTTTAAAAGTCTCCAAGATATATTAAGTGTGTGTGTGTGGGGGGGGATCAGCAAGGTGCAGAAAATGTGTATATGCATTTTTTTATTTACAAGGAGGTAAAAACAAGTATACAAAATATATTTGTATTTGCTTTAATATTTGTAAGTAAACTCTAGATAAATATATACAAAAACTAAAAGCTGATCGCCCACAGTGAGTTGTGGCCGGTGAAAACAGTGTGGATGGGGGCAGGGCAGGAGGGAGACTTGCTGTATAAAGCATGTAGGTATATTTTTGAACCATATGAACGCCTTCCTATCAAAACAATTAAGAGGAGAATGAGAATAATAAAAATCAAAACCTGCCCCAAGGAGGCCTAGCATAATGAGGACGAAGCTGGTTTGTAAGGGACTCTCGTCGCCGGGTGGACCACGGACTTCCACTCCATGGGCAGTTTCAGCACTGACAGTATCTGGGCTGTTCCTACCGGTGCCACCATGCCCAGGGCTTCTGAGCCACTGCTCAGTGAAAATGCCTCCCTGCCAGGAGCCTCTCCTTCACCAGAGCCATTCCTCCCTGTCACCAGGATGCTCATGACCAGCCAGCCCCACCAGTTCCCAGAATCCTCAAGCAGCTGGCTTTAATTTTTACTATGGGAGGGCAGGAGGGGGAGGGAGAGAAGGGTCGATTAAGTAAACTTCTATTAAGGGAGGAGTGAAGCACAGGAGGTCACAGAGTCTGGGACAGATGCTTGGCCAGCAGCCAAGTCAGGCTTGGAAAATATTCCCCAAAGATATCACAGAAAAATCTGCCCAAATGTGAATGCTTCTGGCTTCCAGTTGTGTAATCATGGGTGATATTTTTTTTTTCCTGGCCTTTATGCTTTGATCTGCTTTCCAATACATTTTTTTTAATGAGTACAGATAACTCTTAAAAAACAAAAAACACTGCATACAATGGGAAGAATGTACATATTAAAAACCAAACCACTATTTTTATGTAGTCCAGAAACTTGGAGAGATAAAGAAAGGAAACTCAGATGGGCAGCATAAGAATTTTACAGCTGTAAACAATAAGAATCCTATGCTTTTTAAAATTTGTCCTACAATGCTGAAGATGTTACCTGACTGTAAGTCAGTGCATCCTGCTTAGTCAAACCTGGCAGAGGGGAACTTGTCCAGGGTTCCAGGGCAGGAAAGGGCAATCATTAAAGAGAGCCCCCCATAGGCCAATAGCCAGTGCCTCCCCACTGTCTTCCCCAACTGGGTTTCAAACTTGATATCTAGCATTTCAAACCACTTTCCTCCCTCCACTCTCAAACCCTGATGATGATGATGGTCCTATTCATCTCAGAATCTTGGCCAATTTTTTCCTCAACTCCTCAGCAATCGTGGGAAAAGAGAACTCATATTCAAATTACTTGAGTAGGTTCTGGCATAGCTGAGGCTAACCAAACTTTTTACCATTTAACAAATGCTTTTATTTAAACAAAGTCAGTAATGTTATTATAGATGCAAAATCCAGCCCCTCAATGTTTGAAAAATATTTCGTCGACCTTGATATTTGCAAGGGATCTCTCCTAAAACGTTCCTGAATCGCAAACTTAAGAACAACAACACTATCACACAAAAACGTCCCCCTTTATCAGTCGAGACTCCCTTGATTGTTAATGAGAGAAACAAACGATAGCAAGGGGACTGTATTAGAGGACACTTCAGAAATGGTTAGATGACCAATCTAGGAAAAGATGGGTGCAATAGGCTCCCATGAAAACAGGACCGCGGACACATATCCCACTGCTGCTTCTCACTGCCAGCCATTTTCAATGCCTTCTCCACATGGCAGCAAATATGGCCACGGGGAGGTCAAGACTCACACTGGCAAGGAGTCCCTCAAGCTTTTTCTGGTTGTAAACTCAAAAATCCTGAGAAGAGGCTTTGATTGGCTAGCGAATGTCAGGTGTCCACCCTGGACACATCTACTGTAGGAACATGGCATTTCCTGCTAGAATCACATGGTTGAAGTGACTAAGCAGCTGGCTGGACCAAAACAAAGAAGTAAATAGAGAGCTACTACACTCCAGTCAAAAGGAATCATGTAAAACTGAGTTATGTAAATGGCATTTCAGACCCCTGTGAGGGTAATTTTTTACATTTTATGCAGCAACGCTTCAGTGAGATTAAGGCTGGGCCCTTTTAGACCTTGTATTCTCAGAAGCCGGGCTCTTCCCTCCTATATAGCAGCCTCATAACACACACAATTCGAGACCCTTCCACTCAAATAAAATCCAAACTGTCATGTGCCACGCCTTCTGATTATACACAAGTGGTAAATTATATTATAAATGATCAGGATTGAAAAATGTCTCAGAGAAGCATTTCTAATGGCAGGTGCTTCTCTAAAAGGAAAAGACTGACTATATTAAATGGCAGAATGGTTCTCAGTGACCCTGCTTCCTGACTCATCTTGACCTCACTTTCTCCTTCCCAACCAATCACCAGCTAACGCCTATTGTTTCTCTATCAGTAGCAACTCTCCATTGAGTCCCTTCCCCTCTTATCTACCATGGTCCTGATTCAGGCTTCCATTATAACCAGGCTGAGTTCTTCTGTAAGTAGTAGGAAGAGAAATATGATGCCTAAGCCCTTGTTTGCCAAATGCCTTTTGAGGAACAAAGTATATTAACAAAGCCAAGACTAGGAAAATGACAAGTGCATGGGTTTTGAAACCAGAGAGCTCTGGTTTTAATCTAACCCTGTCACTAACTCTGCATGCTAAGTAACTTAATCCTCCTGAGGTTGATTTTCTTATAAAATAGACATAATATTTGTCTTGCAGACTTATTGTGAAGATTAAATCAGGCAACAGATTTCAAAGTGACCAGAATATTAAGGGAATAGTCAATATATGCTGTTAACATTAGAGGATCTGTGCTAACCTTACAAAGGTCAATAGACAAATGTAAGTGGAAGGCAGGGGGCCGGAAGACCAAATCTGCCCCCATCTTGCCTTGTCTCCCAAAGATTTGCCTTTTCTTTTTCATCTAAGCCTGAATGGTTTGACTAAATAATAGTTCGTGGTTTTCCTTGTTCAGCTCTGTTTTGATGCAGCCCTGTTAACTGAAGAGAAGTTTTCAAGTCATTCTTTCTTGGGACTGGGTACAAGAAAGATAAGAAGACAGATAAGTTTGAGAATGTCAGTTCCCCAAATGTTTTAGTAAAATTTGAGAAATTAAGTAATCTTCACAGGTTATTGTTGAATTTAATGATGGGGGTGGGGGGAAAGGTGTAGAACATGTGCCAATAAATTTGAAAGTTTAAAGGATTATGACTAAATTGGGATATGAGAAAGAAGGCAGGGCTCAGGAAGTCAAACATCTGAAGTATTTTGTCCTATATTATTATGTAATATTGATTGTAATGTGAATATGACTATAGAAGATGGCATTAGATAAGACATTGGAATATTTATCATAAGTTTAACAATAAAATCTGCCTGAAAAAAAAAAATTTGAATCAAATTCAACATAAGGTAAACTAATCTCATTGTGACCCACTGAACATGGTGTCAACAAAATCTCCTGAGAATCTAAGTCAGGCCAAGTTTTTATCTTTTTTTTTTTTTTTTTTTTTCTCCTATTCAAGGATCCTCCTAAAAGATCATGACTAGGGAAACCAATTCTAGTACTAAAAGTAAATACTGAGTTGCTTTCTCTTTTTACAGGTAAGATGTATAAGATTCTACATCTCAGGGAAATATCTCATATTCTAGAGACATGCTGCTATAACATAAAATGTTAGTGAAAAAATATAAAACAGTGCTGAAAGAAATTAATTACCTAAATAAATGGAAAAACATCTGTATTCGTTGACTGGAAGATTTAATGTTAAGATAATTATACTATCCAAGGCAGTATATAGATTCAATGCAATCTCTATCAAAATCCCAAGGAAGTTTTTTGCAGAAATGTAAAAAAACCCATCTTAAAATTCATATGGAATTTTGAGGGACCAAGAAGGGCCAAAATAATTTTTAAAAAGGATGAACAAAGTTGGAGGACTCACACCACCTGATTTTAAACTTATTACAAAGCTATAATACAATAATCAAAAGTGTGGTACTGGCATAAGGATGGACATATAGACCAATAGAATAAAATTTAGAGCCCAGAAATAATCCTCCACATCTGTGGCCAATTGATTTTGACAAGGCCGCCAAGATCACTCACTAGGAAAAAAAAAAAAAAAATCTCTTCAATAAAGGGTGCTGGGAAAACCGGATATCCTCATGCAAAAAAAAAATTAGGTTAACCCTTAACCTTATACCATAAAGAGAAATTAACTCAAGATGAATCAAAGACCTAAACTTAAGAGCGAAACTAATAAAGCTCTTACAAGAAAACACAGGGGAAGTTTTGCATGATCTTGGATTTGGCAATGGTTTCTTAAATGACACCAAAAGCACAGGCAAAACAGCAAAATACAGATAAACTGGACTTCCTGAAAATTAAAAATGTCTGTGCATCAAAGGGCGCTATCAAGAGATTGAAAAGAAAACCCACAGAACTGGAGACAATATTTGCAAATCATATATACAATAAGGGTTTAATTTCCATAAAACATAAAGAACTCCTAAAACTTCACAACACTAAAACAAACAACCCAATTTAAAAATAAGCAAAGGGAGGGTTTGGAGGGATAAACAGCTAGCGCACAGAGGACTTATAGCGCAATGAAAGTATTCCATTTGCTACTATCATGTGGATACATTTCTAAAAATCCATAGAAGGTAGACCATGATTAAACTCCAAAGTAAACTATGGACTTTGGGTGGTAATGACGAGTCAGTGTAGGTTCACCAATTGTAACACATACACCTCTGGTGTGGACTGTTGATTGTGGGGGAGGTTGTTCGTTTGGGGGTGCGTGGGAGGGTGGCATATGGGAACTCTCTGTATATTCCACTCAATTTTGCTGTGAACTTAAAACTGCTCTAAAAAATAGTCAGGAGAGTGGGGAAGGCAAAGGACTTGAATAGACATTTCTCTAAAGATAAACAAAACTATTAAGTACATGAAAAGATGTTCAACATCATTAGTTATTAGGGAAATACAAATCAAAACTGCAATGAGATCACACTTCATACTAGATGGCTATAATAAAAAATATGGAATATAACAAGGGTTAGAGACGATATAAAGCAATTGGAACCCTCAGATGTTGCTGGTATAATGTAAAGTGGTACAGCTACTATGGAAAACAGCTTGATAATTCCTCAAGAAGTTAAACATAGAGTTACCATATGACTCAGCAATTCTACACGTAGGTAATACCCAAGAGAACTGAAAACAGGGATTAAACAGATACTTCTACTCCCATGTTTATGGAAGCAATATTCATAGTAGCCAAAAGAGGGCAACAGCCCGCATGTTCAACATGAAATGAATAAATAAACAAAATGTGACATATCGTACAATGGAATATTATTCATCCTAAAAACAAATGAAGTCCTGACACATGCTATGATGTGCATATGCACCTTGAAGATATCATGCTAAATGAAAAAAGCCAGACACAAAAAGGACAGTACTGTATGATCCCACTTACATGAAATATCTAATAGAAGCACATTCACAGGACAGAAGTAGAATGTAGTTGTCTAGGGCTGGAGGAATGGAGGATTGGGGAGTTATTGGTTAATAATTACAGAGTTTTGCTATAGTAGTGATGCTAGCACAACATTATAAATGTATTTAATACACTTAAATAGGGTAAAAATGGCCATTTTTAATGCTATACATAATTTGTCACAATTACTTTTTTTTTTTTTTTGACAGAGAGAGAGAGAAAGAGAGAGAGAGAGATAGAGAGAGAGAACTGAGCTGGGGGAGCACTCAGTTCAGCATATGGCTCTGCACGGGCCGGGGCGGGACTTGATCCCCGGTCCCCGGCGCTGCAAAGTGAGCGCCTAACCCACTGAGCCATCCCGGCTTCCCCAACAATTACTTTTAAAAGAAAATAAGGAACCTGTGCTGATCTGTCAACACAGGAATTAGAAACTATTGTGAGAGTTTATCAGGAAGGATAATGTTATAATGTCTAGTGTAAACAAGCATGGTGGTCTAAATTAAGCCAAGGTCCAGTATCTAGTAGTGTTTAAGGTACTATAGGGGAAGCCAGGATGGCTCAGTGGGTTAAGCGCTCACTTTGCAGCCCTGGGGACTGAGGATCAAATCCTGGCCCCGGACCATGTGGACCCACATGCTGAACTGGGGAGTGCCCCCAGTTTGGTTCTCACCCAGTTCCTGCCCTGTGCAGCCCCGCACCCACCTGTGGAAGGAAACTATGTGGAAAAACCAATGATGTGCAACTATGGAGACTGTTCTGGGCCCTCCCTCTTCTCTCTGTACCTCTCTCTCTCTCTGTCAAAAACAATTAAAAAATTAATAAATCTTAAAAAAAATAATAATAATAATAATAACATAAACAGTCTCACAGGGACACTCCCCCCCCAAAAAAAAACGGGGGGGCGGGGGTAGGAGGGAAGCTAAAATGGCTCAGCGGGTTGAGAGCTCGCTTTGAAGCCCCAGGGACCGAGGATCGAATCCCAGCCCCGGCCCATGTGGACCCACATGCTGAGGTGGGGTGTGCCCCCAGTTCAGTTCTTGCTGGGGCCTATGTGGGAGGCTCCCGGCCCAGTTCCTGCCCTGTGCAGCCCTGTGCCCACCTGTGGAGTGAAACTATATGGAATACTAATGCCAACTGTGGAGACTGTGCTGGGCCCTCCCCCTTCTCTCTGTCTCTCTCTGTCTCTGTTTCTCTCTGTCAAAAATCAATAAAATAAATCTTAAAAAAAAAAGGGACTACATAAGCTGATTCTAAAATCCATATGGGAGAACAAAGAACTAAGTAACAAAATATAATTTTGAAAAAAGAAAAAGAAGGTAGGCCACTTCTCCCTTTGAGTTGTCAAGATGTATGAAAAGTTATAGTACAATATTTACAGTGTGATATTAGCCAAGGAATAGATAACTAGGTCAATCAACCAAAGAAAACCTAGAACAAACCCCTGACTGTATAAAAACTTGGCATCAGACATAACAAATCAGTGGAGAAAGAACAGACTATACAATAGTGGTGCTGAACCAATTGATTATCAACATGGAAAAAAAAAAAGAAAAATGGGTCCCTACCTTCTACCAATCACAGAATAAATTCTCAAATAGTTCATTGCTTGTGTGAAAAATTAAAACTTTAAAAACTTCAAGAAAATATAGAAAAACATATCATTAGGGAGTGAAGGGAAATTTTTATAAGACTTGAAAGTACAAATAATAAAGAAAAGATTATGAAATAGTTGACTACATTAAAATTAAAGTTGTCTGTCCATCAAAATAAATATACCAAAACAAAGTAAAAGACAAGCAGGAGACTTGAAGATCTCTGTATTGTATATGACTAGTAAAGGAGTAGTAACCAGGATACTCAATGAACTACTTCAACCATTAAGAAAAATGACAGGGGAAGCTGGGATGGCTCAGTGGGTTAAGCGCTCACTTTGCAGCCCCGGGGACCGAGGGTCAAATCCCGGCCCCGGCCCGTGTGGACCCACATGCTGAACTGGGGAGTGCCCTCAGTTCGGTTCTCACTAGGGTGAAGACCCCGGTCCAGTTCCTGCCCTGTGCAGCCCCGCGCCCACCTGTGGAGTGAAACTATGTGGAAAAACCAATGATGTGCAACTGTGGAGACTGCTCTGGGCCCTCCCCCTTCTCTCTGTCTCTGTCTGTCTCTGTCTGTCTGTCTGTCTCTCTCTCTCTCTCTCTCTCTCTGTCAAAAACAATAAAAAAATGACAATACAATAAACAAAAATGCAAAGAATATAAACAGGGGAAGCTGGGATAGCTCAGTGGGTTAAGCACTCGCTTTGCAGTCCCAGGGTCTGAGGATCCAATCCTGGCCCCACCCCTTGGCAGAACCATTTGCTGAACTGGAGTGTGGCCCCAGTTCAGTTCTCAAAGGGGTCCTTGGCCTGGTTCCTGCCCTGTGCGCCCCTGCCCACCTGTGTGGAAAGAAACTATGTCAAAAACTGATGACTACAACTATGGAGACTGCTCTGGCTCTCCCTGTTCTCTCTGTCTCTGTGTCAAAAAACAAATCTTTAAAGAATCTGAACAGATCATTCAACAAAGAGGAGATGCAAATCGTCAATAAACACATGGAAAGATGCTCAACCTCACTAGTAATCAAGAAAACAGAAACAACAATGAGACACCATTTCACTTGGATCCGCTTGGCAAAATGTTAAAAATCAGACAACAGTACACATTCAGACAGTGGAGAAGCAGAAGCTGCCATACGCACCATCAACTGGTACAACCAACATGGAGAAAAATTTAGCCATATCAACGGTGCATTCACTATGACCCAGCAACTGCAACTCTAGATAAACATCCTAGAAAAACTCCTGCATGTGTGTGCAAGGGCACAGGTACAAAAATGCACCTCAGCGCATCATGCTACATACAAATCCATGCATTTCTGTATAGCAAGTGACAGGATGAAAGCATGCACGATACTGGTAATTCAGGACAGTGGTGGCATCTGAGAGGGAGGGAGGAGAGTGAAACTGGGGAGAGGTACCCAGAGGGCTCCAGCTACAGCTGTATTTTTTTAATTTTTAAATAATACAGATGACATTAGTTTCAGGCATACAACACTCAAAGTGATCACAGTAAGTCTAATAACCATCTGTCACCAAAATTATGATTTTATTACTGATTATGTAATGTACATTACATCCCTGTGACTTAAAGATTGGTTTTTATTGTTTTTTGAGAGACAGAGACAGAGAGAAGGGGGAGGGCCCAGAGCAGTCTCCATAGTTGACATTCGTTTTACATATAGTTTCACTCCACAGGTGGGCACGGGGCTGAGCAGGGCAGGAACTGGGCCGGGAGACTCCCACATAGGTCCTGGCAAGAATTGAACTGGGGGCACACCCCAGTTCAGCATGTGGGTCTCCCTGGGCTGGAGCTGCGATTAGATCCTTGGTCTCCAGGGCTGCAAAGCGAGTACTTAACCCACTGAGTCATCCCAGCTTCCCAGCTTCCCCGCCCCCGGCCCCCACCCCTGACTTATTTTATAATTTAAAGTTTGTACTTAATTCCCTTCCCCTTTTCCAGTCTTCTCCCCACGCCCCTCCCCCCAGCAACCATCAGTTTGTTCTCTGTATTTATGAGTTTGTTTCATTTTGTTTGTTACTGTTTTGTTTTGTTTTTAGATTCCACATATAAATGGAATCACATGGTATTTGTGTTTCTCTGTGTGACATATTTTTTATTTTTAAAAAAGGAGCTGGAGCAAGTAATTAAGATTTGAAAAAACTAACTTGTGAGTACATAACGTTCTTTATACTTTCCTGGATACTTGAAAGATTTAAACACAATTTTTTTTTTTTAATTCTAGCAGTATTTATTCAGCATTACTCTAAGTACACGAACATTCCAGATAGTTGGGCAACTGTGGAACAGCAGGGGAAGAGGGATATTTAGAGCTTGAGGGGGCTGTACCTTTCCTGAAGTCTGAGGAAATAAAGCAACACTGTGAGATGGATACAGGAGGCATCAACTCTGTTTCCTTCACACCTCAGCCTGTTTGGAGAATCAGCACAAGGGAATTGCAGTGGGACTCTCCCCCAACCCCATCTGTGTGCCTCTCTCTCTGCTGCATCCTGACCTTCCCCTCTCATTGTGACCTCTTCTCTACACAGGGAGGAAAGTCAGCTGCCATCCTAATTGATTCAAAAAGAACACTCTAGCAGAGCGGTCATTTATTCCTTCTCTGATCATTTCCTGCAGAGATAATTAAGTATTTTAATAGAAAATTAGGACAACTCAAATTTCTTTCCCTCACTGCCCCTACTGCAGAGCAAAAAGTGTTAGTAAGAATGTTAAGAACCATAAAATGTTACCGCAATAAATTTAACAATAAAAAAAAAGAAAGAACCATAAGCAAAAAAACAAACAATAAAACCCCACCACCAATGACTCATCAAGTGAATGAAGGTAGGAAGGGATGGTGGCAAAGTGAGCTTTAGATAAGGTGACCAACCATCCTCCTTTAGGGAGGACAGTCCTCCTTTTGGAGGTTCTGTCCTCCCTCGAAGTGTCCTCCTAGATGTCCTCCTTTTTGATATGTAATACTAGATGTCCTCCTTTTCTTTTTTTTTCATTGTGTAATTGATTTTCTTTTCTTTTTTTTTGGTTGTTAAATTTATTGGGGTGACATTGATTGGTAACAATTAGATAGTTTCCGGATGTACAAGTCCACATCACATCACCTATGCTTCACATTATGTGCTCACCACCCAGCATCAGCTGTCCTCCTTTTCACTGGAAAAAAGTTGGTCACCTTACTTTAGAGTCAACCTGGGTTTGCACATCCAGCTTCCCCACTTATTTGTCAACTGACTTTACATAACCTCTCTGAGGCTCAGTTTCCAAATACTATTGAGGAACAACAATCCCCATCTCACAGAGTAAATGAGAAAATAAGACTATATATGAAAATCACATAGTGGCTGTCACATAATAAGAACATTAATAGTAATAGTAGTAATTCTTATTATCAATAACCATGGATTGGACTACAATGTATTTAATATCTGCATCTGCTAGAATATAAGCTCATGGTAACAGGGAAGTCTGTTTTGTTCACTGATGCAGCACAGGCACCTAGAACACTGTCTGGCCCATACATAGTAAGCACTCAGTGAATGTTTGCTGAATAAATGTGAATCTAGTATTTGGTACTTCCTGGATACTTAATAGTTACCGGTACTATTCATTGAGAGCTTATTCTGTACTGGCATTTTACACTTTGTATCTCAATTTAACTTGTACAACAACAATGTATTATGCTATTCATTTTATAAATGAGGACACTGAGGCCCAAAATTAACTTGACAATTTAGTGAATGTTCATAGTAGTTAGGGTAACACTAGGTGGCCTGATGAACTGTTACTAATTATACAATAAATGAACTACTGTTAATTTAGTACTTATGTGAATCCTGGCTTTGTAGCAGAGATGGGCCATGCTCCACTCCAGAAGGGGGACCCACTGATAGTTCAATACCGCCTCCTGGGGCAGTAATGAGGAGTCAGTTCACATTTTACAGCAAGAGTTATAGGACAAAAAGCTGAAAAGTAAATGTTCTGAGGATATAAAGAGTAAGTCAACTAGAAATAAAGTCCAAGTCACCCACTCTCTTCTCATGAAACTCCAACTCAACATAGCTATTGATTTGGAATCTACTGGCGAAGGATGAATGGCACCAAGGCAAGAAAGTAAAAGGAATCTTCCTTCTCATAAGACCTCAACTATTAACATATTTACAATCAAGTACTTATAAAGAAAAGTCAAATAATGACATTACTACAAACCACTTTGTTGGAAGTTATTTTTTCATTTAAAAATAACTTGACAGAAGTTTATTGTAGAAAAATTTAGAACATAGATGAGAAAAATTAATTTCATTACTGCTATGCAATTTATGTTAGAATTAATAATTGTAACTATCTTTATAATGTCAGTAAATATATCACTTTTAACTGAGGAACACCACTACATTTATGTTAGGTCCCCATGATTGAAAATTCAAGTTGTTTCTAATTCTTCCTCATTATAAACAAGGCCAAGATGAACATGTTAGAGCTAAATCTTTTTGCCTGCGTTTAATTATTACCATAGGGTAGATTTTCCAGAAGTAGACTTGCTGGGTCAAAGGGCTACATTTGGAATTTTTTAATTTAAGCACAAACATCTGTTTTAAATATCTTTTTAACTTGTCTTTTACTTTGTTTTTAGTTTCTTATTTAGTATCAAGAGCTATGACAAATGCAAGCCAAGCCCCCAGTAGCAACTGGTTGATTGAGCATCTCCTAATATATTCCATTTTTCTCTCTCCTTTCAGAAGAAACCATGTCTCCAGGTTAAGAGAAGGAAGAAATAAAGATGAAAACACAATGATAATGTTGACCTAGAGTGAGAAAGACTGGGCGGCCCCACTCACAGTTAGGGAGATAAAATTCCATCATCAGAGACATATGCAGAACACTGTGTTCAACACCAAGGTAAGATTTAGAAGAAAAAAAAAATGACTGCCTAAAAAGATTCAAAAGTATAAGAGAAGTCCACACGCACAAAGCAAGAAGGATGGGTAACTCAGTTAACTGAATTACTAAGTTCAAGCAAGGAATCAATGAAAAGATGCATTGAGCATTTTATTTTTAATTAAGGCTTGAAGACCATTTATGTACAAACTTTGAATTTTCAATCGAATTTTTCTTTTGTTAATTGGAGTTTTGTAATGCTTTGGCTAACAGGGTCCATTTTTGGTTTCCTTAACATTTTCTTTTTTTAATAAATGTTTAATTTTAAAAATAATATAAAAACTTTAATTAACTAAAAATGTTCTCCAATATTTGTTTTCTCACACATACCCAATTCTATTCTAATTAGTTTTAGAAAGTTACTCTTACCCAGTCTTTTCCAAAGCTCAACTTGCTCTTTATAGAAGCAAGTCTCTTCAGCCTCCTAGTTCATAATAGAGGAATAGAGAAGAGTATAGTTCATACAAAGAGTTAAATGGAGAAGTCCGTTACTTCTCTTACACAGCACAAGTATTCCTCAGATCAAATCCAGATGGCAGCTCCCCAGTAATTACTCTTCTGAGGTAAAATGAGAACTAATCCAAATGTGTAACCTCTACTTCTTTGTGGTGTGCGTCAGAGAGCCAACAGCACACAGTTATCAACCCTACCTGGGAGGACAGAACTCCAGAGGATACTTAGGCATCTATAGACCCGCCAGTCACTTCCATCCTGAAATACTGTTAGGATCTGTTGACATATTTAGGACCCCTAAGTACATTTTAAAAAGTAAAACATGTGAGGCTATAGGAAATATGATTCCTTTGAATTAATATAAAAATCATACTATACTAGTGTGTGAAAAGTGCTGTCATGATGAAAAAGCTGCTGCTTTGGACAGAAACTCATGAGCTCTGAGTTCTAGTCCAATTACGCAACCACCATTGGCGTGTACAAGTCAGTGAGCCCCTCTGAGTTCCTGCTCCCTCATCTCACAACTGAAGTGAATTAGTGTGAGATGGTTACTAAGACCTTCTTCAACTCTAAAACCCTGCAATAAGCACCTACAAACGAAAAGGGGTGGACATCATATTTTTAGATTTTCTAGTAGCTTATCAACTACCTAGAGCCTAAAATCTAGAAGACAACTGTAAAAATCACCTAGTACGGGCACATCTCATTTTATTTTATAGTTCAACACATATTTCTTGTGTACTCTGTGATGCTGGGGATATTTCACAAAACAAAGGAAGTATCTGCCCGCATGGACCTTACAGTCTGCTGCGAGATGCAGACAATTTAACAAGCAATTACAATAAAGTATGGTAAGTGCTAAGATGGAAGAGCAGCGTGTTCTAACAGGAAGAGTATGTATACAATGTAGTATGGAAGGCTTTTCTCAGTGCAGTTACGTCTAACATGAGACTCAAAAGGACACAGATTCATTAGCAGGGGGCGCAGGAGGGAAGCGGTCCTGGTGGAGGGAGGACTCTGTGAAAAGGTGCTGAGCTGGGAGAGGGCTGGCTGATCTGGCATCTGTGGCTGAACTGCCCGGAACAAGGGATGAAGTAAAAAGTGGAAAGAAAACTCGTAGCCATAGCACGCAAGGCTTTAACATAGAACATAAGGGGCTTTACCTTTAGCTTCTTACCAATGGAGGGGGTGGTCACCAAAGGTTCTGTAGGCAAGTGATGGGATCAGATTAACATTTTCAAAAGATACCCTGGCTGTGACGTGAAGAACAGATTGTAGGGCAGCAAGGCAGAAAATCACTGGGAGGCTGTTGCAGGAATCTAGACAAAACATAGCGACCTGCATTTGAATATTAACAGCAGGGATGGAGAGATATTTAGAAATTGGGACAGGACTTGGTGATTAAGCAGATGCAGGAAAAGAGGAGTCAAAAATGATTCCTACCCGGCCCGTGCGGAACCATATGCTGAACTGGGAGCTCCCCCAGTTCAGTTCTCTCTCTGTCTCTGTCTCTGTCTCTCTCTCTCTATGTCAAAATAAATAAATAAATAAATAAATAAATAAATAAATAATTCCTAGACTTCTAGCTTAAAAGCTTGGGTAGAAATTTTTCTATTGTGTTTGCTGAAAAGATTGGATATAAACCTGGAGTTGTTGGCAGGCATTTTGCCATCATTTGGAAAGAGTCTGCCTGAGAATGGAGCCAACACAGAGGAAAACAAAGCTAAGAGACAGAGAGAGTGAGGCTGTTTGTGACATCCTTACTTCAACCCAGATCTGCCCATGGACTCGTCAGGCATGAGTGGGTGCATTTTCTTTACTGCCATTTTTTGGTGGTGGTGGTAGTTCGGTTTGCTGGTGGTTTAATTCAATGTGCGTTGGGGTTTTGTCATTTGGAACCAAAAGAACCCTGGAAGAGTGGGGACACAGTGAGAGCAGAGAGCCCAGGTAGAACTACCACTGGGGAAGGGACAGTAGGCAAGATGAGCCCAAGGAGAAAGCAAGAGGACAAGGAGGAACCTGGGAAAGTACAGTGCCAACACAAGAGCATTTTGACAGAGAAGCATGTGGCCATTAAAGTTCAATGCCACTGAAAGATAAGTAAGACAATTACTAGGACATATGGCTTCAGCAACAGGGCAGTACTGTGGGCGGCCTTTGTGAAGAAGGTTTCGGTGGTGATGAGAGCAGAAGCCACACTGAAACGGGCTGAGGAGCTGAGGTGAGGAAGTGGAGTCAGTGAACAGAAACAATTCTAAATCGCAAAGCTGAGTTGTGAACGGGAAGGTTGCCAAAGGGAGGTGTTTTCAGATGGATGAGACAGGAGAATGTGTAAAGGCGAATGAGAAGGCTGCAGGAGGAGTAATTCATTGAGAGAGGTCCCTGAGAAGGGAAAAGGTCAAAAGCATAGGTCAAGGCACAGATTTAAAGGTGGGCCCCATTCAAGGGAAGGGATACTTCTTCAGCTGGAACAGGACAGAAAGAGAAGGAGGCACGGAGAATTAACTATATTTGTTAGTGTAGCAGCAGCAACTTGATGGCCTTACTGCCTGACAGCCTCTATCTTCTCTAGAAAGTAGCGGGCAGGATGCTTTGCTGAGAGTGAGGAGACTATGGGGGCCAGGAGAGCATTAAGGAGAATGGAATGGAGTCCATGTGAAACTTTGCTGTGGTGAATAGGAGAGAGACTAGAAAAATACAGAAGAACTGACTGGGAGCCATAAGAACCCACTTGATCATAGGAGCCCTTCATCATTTTATCAAAATCCAGTTAAGTCGAAGAAAGGATGGAATCTGAAAGTAAATGTTTTATTATAGTGAGACAACTGATTTATAAAAGGCCTCTTTTATAAATAAAAAAAAAATGTTAGTACTGGGATATTTTCCACTGCTGCTCTAAAAGAGGAACTTTTAAGTTGACCGTGTGACACTCAACTTTTCTGCACAGTAAACTGCCAACATGATGGAGATAAACCGCTAGGAGATCTCACAAAATGATGTGACCGAGCCCAAAGAGGCTAATAAGACTCAGCAGGCTAAACTAGGATAATGAATCTGGGTTTAAAAAACAAAACAAAACTCAAACAAGCTTGTAAAATAAAGGTTTTGAGATCTCAGTGATGACCCAATTAAGAGCTCAAAGTTACCGGCAACAATTCTCTTACAAGCAGATACAACCCTTGGGTTGAGCAAAGACCAAATGCCATACCAAGAGGCTACTAGATAAAGTCCATTCCAGTGGCAAGATGCTTTTAAGTTTCAGTTGAGACCGCTAAGAATTCATCACGTGAGACAACTGTACTTGAAAGATCTCATCTACTGGCCAGGTTACATTTTCAAGTTCTAGCCTTACATTTAGTTTCATCATCAACAAAGTGTTTGGACCCTTCCTGAAACATCTTCTCTGAATTACAATGTAATCTTGTGATTCTCTATCTTCAGAAAGGTATGATACAAATATTCTGCATAGTATTTTTTAGTCTTTTAGGGTTGAAGGTATCTCCTATTGTTCAATATTCTTTTTTTTTTTTTTAAGATACATTTGTAATGTTTTTGACAGAGAGAGAGATACAGAGATAGAGAGAAGGGGGAGGGCCCCGAACAGTCTCCATAGTTGCAAGTCACTGGTTTTTCCACATAGTTTCATTCCACAGTTGGGTGCAGGGCTGCACAGGGCAGGAACTGGGCCAGAGTCTCACCCTGGTGAGAACCGAACTGGGGGCACTCCCCAGTTCAGCAGATGGGTCCGCACAGGCTGGAGCCGGGATTCAATCCTCAGTCCCCAGGGCTGCAAAGTGAGCGCTTAACCCACTGAGCCATCCCGGCTTCCCTCAATATTCTTTACACAGGAAAAGAAAAAGAAAACCCCGGCAGGAATTCTGCCATCCTCGGCCTTCCTTGCCCGGGTTTTCATTGATTTGCCTCATTTCTTACTTATCATTTCCAGGTTCACAAGCTAGAAAGTTCAGTTCTCCTGGCCCTTCAGGGTACTCTGATTCTCCTTCTCAGCCTTCCTACATTTAGGGTACCATATCCCAGAAGCAACAGAACATGCTAGGATTACATCATCCCTAACTTTGAAGGTTCCTAGACTTAGCAAACAATGCCAATATAGAGTGACAGGTGCTGCGATAGAAGGTAAAGGGGCAAAAAGGCAGCCACGATAGTTTCTTCCAGGATAGGCAGAGTTAGCAAAGCCTCGCTGAGGAGGTCACATTTCAGCAGTCTGAAAGAATGAGGTTTTCTCCAAGCAGGGAAGATATGGGAAGCACAGGGAGCAACTGAGTATGAAAAATCATGAGATGTAGAACAGGCAAACTTGCGGCTCTAAGTTGCACAGCACGAGTGCAGCATAGGATGTAGGGAGAGGTCAGAAGATGAGTCTAGACAAGTGAGAAAGGACCAGACCAGACACTGCAGAGCTTAAGAACAGTTAAGAAATTTGGACCTTAGGAATGCTCAGATAGCTTAAAAGGTTGAGCGCTTGCCTTGCAACAGTGAGATCCACTAATCTGGCCTCTTTCACTTTTACTTAATCAATTTATTATTATAACTAATACTAGTAATACTAATATATCCATGTGTTGAGCACTTACTTGGTACCAGGTAGTATGTACCAGAGTTGCTTTGAAGAATAAATGAAATAATGCTTATCAAGCACTTAACAAGCCTCATCTGAGGTAAGCATCAATCATTTTTAGCTAGTATTATTTATTATTGTTTTAGCTTATCTCTGATCAGTAAAATGACTCATACAAGGTAGATATCAATATCCCATTGAGGATCAGAAAAATCAAGCCATCTAGGAAATCACAAAAACAGTAAGTAGCAGAGCTCAGATCTGAACCAGATTTATCTGATTTAAAAGTCCATGGCTTTCCCACTATATCATAACCTCCTATTAGTTTATATGAAGTAGGGTGTCCCAAAATTCATGCAAGATTTGTATTTTGCGTCATTTGTGTGGTAAAGTGTTGCCAATGGAAAAAAAAAGAGCATGACAGCTGACAGTTCAGGATTATTAAAAATGGAGCACTACACGAAAGAACAATGCATTTTCATTGTTAAGCAATATTTTTAAAATAATGAAGGTTTGGCAGCTACAATTTGCAATTTTCGTACAAAATTACTTCTTGCGTGAATTTTGGGACACCCTTTATATTCATGGGCTGATGGTTAAGTGCTGGTCTACCCATTGGCAGCACGCATTACTGTCCCTGCAGCCTGCTGTCTTGTGTCAAGAGTAGCACAGGGCTTATTCTATTCTTGCTTCAAAGCTTAAATACCTGGGGAAGCCAGGATGGCTCAGTGGGTTAAGTGCTTACTTTGCAGCCCTGGGGAATGAGAATCGAATCCCGGCCCCAGCCTGTGTGACCCATATGCTGAACTGGGGAGTGCCCCCAGTTCAGCTCTCACTGGGGTGAGAACCCGGCTCAGCTTCTGCCCTGTGCAGCCCTGCGCCCATCTGTGTAATAAAACTATGTGGAAAAACCAATGATGTGCAACTATGGAGACTGTTCTGGGCCCTCCCCCTTCTCTCTGTCTCTGTCTCTCTCTCTCTCTCTCTGTCAAAAACAATAAAAATAAATCTTAAAAAAAAAAAAAAGAGCTTAAATACCTGTTGAAACACTTAGCTCCTGTTTCCCACCAATGGAACAGTGGTCCCCAACCTTTTTGGCACCAGGAAACAGTTTGATGAGAGACAATCGTCCCATGGACGTGGGGTGGGTGGGGATGCGCATGTGCAGTTCACAATAGGGTTCTTGTTCCTATGAGAACCTGATGCCACTGCTGATCTGCCAGGAGGCGGAGCACAAGTGGTAAAGCTAGCAATGGGAAGTGGCTGTAAATACAGATGAAGCTTTGCTCACTGGGCCCACTGCTCACCTCCTGCTGTGGAGCCTGGTTCCTCCCTAGAGGTCTGTGGCCTGGGGGTTAGGAATCCCTGCTCTAACTCATGAGAACAGTGAAGATGACAGAGCTCGACAGACAATTACACCTTTTCCCACTCAGATGTCGAATTCTGCCCACCTGTCCAGGTTCTTCTGATGACTCCTCTTTAGGTAACTTCCGGAAAGTGACACAGAATCCTAGCATAAGAGCATTCTAACAGAAAAATCTTTACACATTCAGTGAGAACTCCAGTTAGTTTCTACCAAAGGGAAGAAGAGTGTCACTGCATAAAAACCATTCATCTGCATGCCATTTCCTGAACTGTCCATAAAGTGTTATTGAAGGTATTATTCATAGCTTCAATATTCAAGTCAGTCCAAGGAAGAATAAGTCCTTCCTTGAATTTAGCTCCAAAAACAATGTCTTCTCTATAATTAAATCTGTATATTTTATCTTACCAGAATAAGAAAATGATGTAACCCAACCTGTTCTATAGCATCACTTCCAAGAAACTTAAAGCCCAATTCCATGCCAAAACGTTCATCTTAGATGCCTATCAGGAACTATTCCTGCTTCACTGCTATGACCACTTTTATGTTTTGTCATTTTATAAACAGCTAGAATATTCTGTCTGTTTCCCATATGCCAGGCATTGTGCCTTTCCTGATGTGCCCCTCCTTAAGTGGTTTCAAATCTAGTGCTTGTTTTAACTAAACTACACTAGTGCCTTATTATTTACGTTTTGTGTGGTTTGTTTTTTTTCTTGTATCCTACACCTCATGTCTCCTGGAAGCAGGCAGGTCCAGATATTGGATTTAAAAGGGGGTAGGGGGAGTAAAGAGGCTGTATTCTCATTTAAACACATAGTTCTGAAGAGCCCCATCTGGCTTTATCCTTACAAACCACAAGATGGGGATGTCATCCATGGAAACCAGGGTTTTTCCAGAATGCACTCTCTTCTCTCTGCCTCTCTCTCTTTGTACCTCTGCTTATCTCCATGTATCACTCTGATTCTCCATGCAGACATTAAGAACTGCAGGCAGCCCCCACACATGGTCTGAGCCAGGGGCAAGTTACATGAGCAGGACTCCAAGCTGTCTGCATCTGTAGCCACAGACATCTGTCCTAATGAGAATCCTTTAACTCTGGGCAGCTGTCTCACTGGAATCACAACTCTTTGGCATTTGGCACCCTGACATTTCACCCCCTATCACCTCCCTGCCAACTCTACCTTTTTAGGAGTTGATGAGGTTTATGTAACTGAGGAGTTTATGTCCAAGGGTGACTGCCAGAGCAGCTCAAATAAAGCTGGCAAATAGTTGTTACTAGCTAGAAAAATTGAAAACTGGAGAGGGGGAAGCTGGGATGGCTCAGTGGGTTAAGTGCTCACTTTGCAGGCCCGTGGACCGAGGATCAAGTCCCGGCTCCGGCCCGTGTGGACCCATACGCTGAACTGCGGAGTGCCCCCAGTTCAGTTCTCACCGGGGTGAGACCCCGGCCCAGTTCCTGCCCTGTGCAGCCCCGTGCCCACCCGTGAAAAGAAACTATGTGGAAAAACCAATGATGTGCAACTATGGAGACTGTTCTGGGCCCTCTCCCTTCTCTCTGTCTCTGTATCTCTCTCTCTTTCTCTGTGTCAAAAACAATAAAAATAAATCTTTAAAAAAATTAAAGAAAAAAGAAAACTGGAGAGGATATTTGGTACAAGAGGCTCTCAAATATTTGATAATGAATGAATTGAATGAACAAACTCTGACTTTCCCCACTTTCCCACCTTGATACCTAAACAAAGGCAGCAACCAAGCACCAAATTCTAAGCACCCAAATTTCTTCAGTAAGTGCAATCTTATGAATTTGCTACCACAAGAGTGATAAAGATGAAAAACTTGGCTTCTCTTTCTGCTTAAAAAGAAAGCCAGGGATGCTGGGATAGCTCAGCAGCTTGAGTGCTTTCCTTCCAACCGCAAGGTCGAGGATCGAATCCCAGCCAGGGGCAAACCCATATGCTGAACGGTGGCACAACTAGTAAGTACTGGGATGGTTCAGTGGTAAAGGTTCTAGCCTCCCATGCAGGAGGCCCCCAGTTGGGTTCCTGCCCTCCCACGCCCCACATCCACCTGTGTGGAATGAAACGATGTCACAACTAATGATGTACAACTATGGAGACTGCTCTGGGCCCTCCTCCTTTCTCTCGCTCTCTTACCCTCTCTCAAACAATAAAATAAATCTTTAAGAAAAAAAGCCCAAGCACACCTCTGTCGGTCAGCTCAAAGCGTTTCCTTGTCCATATTGAGCACAACTGTCTGGCAGAGGCCAGTTTTTAGCTACAAATTCTCCCTTTGCCTGAATTTGCTCAGTGACTCTGAGAAGGTTACATCCTAACTCTGGGTCTGTTTTCAACTATAAAATGAAAAATGGAGGTTGCACTAAGCAGTATGTCTGAGACCTTCCAGCCTTACCCTTCTGGGATCTGTCCTTTAGGAATCCAGCCAGCATTCTTTTATTGGGCAGGGTTTTATGAGATGTGTGTTTCAATTTTGGAATTGCATTTCTAGTGTTCCTTGTCACTAATTTATCACAAGCTCCTGGACATTGGTCATCTGTTCATAACATGATACTCAATAGGACTTTCTTTTCTGGTGGTTAAATACACATAACAAAGTTTACCATTTTAACCATTTTTAAATATACAGTTCAGAGACATTACTCATATGTACATAAACACCGTGGTACAAAGGTCACCACCATCCACCTCCATAACTCTTCTCATCTTTCCAAATGAACTCTCTACCCATTAAACAGCAACTTCCCATTCCCCTCTCCTCCTGACTCCTGGCAACCACCATTTTACTTTTCATCTCTATGAATCTGACCACTATACATGGCATTATATAGTTTGTCCTTCTTGTGAATGATTTAATTCATTTCACATGATATTCTCAAAGTTCATCCATATTGTAGCTTGTGCCAGAATTTCCTTCCTTTTTTTTTTTTTTTTATAGAGAGTAATTATTTTATCTTCAGTGCATATTATTTCTATTTTACTTTTGACAGATAGAGAGACAGAGACAGAGACAGCTAGAGAACCGAACTGTGGGAACTCCCCAGTTCAGCATGTGGGTCCTGCCTGGGCCGGAGCCGGGATTCGATCCCCGGTCCTCGTGGCCTCAAAGCGAGCGCTCAACCCGCTGAGCCGTCCCGGCTTTCCCTCCTTCCTTTTTAAGGCTGAATAATATTTCATTGTATAGATGTAGCACATTTTGTTTATCCATTCCTATACCGATGGACACTGGGGTCGTTTCTACCTCTTGGCTATTGTGAATAATACTGCTATGAACATGGTATACAAATGTTTGAGAGCCTGCTTTCCCTTCTTTTGAGAATATATCCAGAAGTGGAATTGCTGGCTCACACGATAACTCTACATACATACACTATTTTTAGCAATCATTATACTGTTCTGATCAATGGGAGTCTGACATGCAGACAGAAGTGCTTAAGAAGCTGAGCAGAGGAAGCTGGGATGGCTCAGTGGGTTAAGTGCTCACTTTGCAGCGCCGGGTACTGAGGATCGAAGCCCGGCCCTGGCCCGTGCGGAACCATATGCTGAACTGGGAGCTCCCCCAGTTCAGTTCTCTCTCTGTCTCTGTCTCTGTCTCTGTATCTCTCTCTCTCTTTCTGTCAAAAATAAATAAATAAATAAATAAATAAATAAAAATATATTTAAAGAAGCTGAGCACTGGGAAGCCAGGATGGCTCAGTGGGTTAAGCACTCGCTTTGCAGCCTTGGGAACTGAGGATCAGGTTTTAGCCCCAGCCCATGAGGACCCATATGCTGAACTGGGGTGTACTTCCCATGGGGAGGCTCACAGTTTGGTTCTTGCCCACCCACCCCCACTGCAGTTTGGTCCCTGGCTTGAGGGGCAAGCTTCTCATGCAAGAGGCCCCCAGCCCAGCTCCCATTCTGCACGGCCTCCGCCCACCTGTGTGGAACAAAGCCATGTTGAAAACTGATGACGTACAGCTATGGAGATTGCTGTGGGCCCTCCCCCTTCTCTCTGTCTCTTTCTGTCTCTGTAAAAAAAACCCAATAAAATAAATCTTAAAAAAAAAAAAAAGTTGGGCACTGCAGTCTTGTTGCCATTCAGGTTACTGAGAGGTATTTCCAGGGTGTAGGTTTGCCTAGAAGGGTTTTCTTGCCTCATTCTCTAGAGGAGCAGGACCCACCTGCTATTCAAAATGAGTCCTGCACTAGACACTGGACCTGGGGCTATCCTAACCCTGCATTAGTATCAACTTCTGTAAACTGGGCTAATAATACCTAATTTACAGGGTTTTTTTAATAAAGGTCATGAATGATGTAACACAAAGCACTGCAGTTAGCACTTACAAAATAAAGATAGGAATCTTACCCTACTGACTGCAAAGGGTGGCTATGAAAACCAAGTGAAATAATGCATCAGAAGTCTGAAAATGGTAGTGCATTCTTTAAATACTAGTCCTAATCATTTCTTTCCCAATTCATTGATTCAGCCTTCTGACAGTTGTTCCTGGCTTAAGTACATCCTTCGTTCAGGCTTCACAGTGAGATACAGAAGCAGCTAGGATCCTGGCATTTTCCCACTAGAGTTTGCAGCGGCTGCCCTCACCCATGCAAGGCCTTCTGTGATCTGATCCCTACCTCTCTCTTCAATCTTATTTTTTGTGGCCTCATATCTTGCCACTTTACCTTCACAATTTTGTTAGTGCTATAATCAGTTTATAATATAATTATTATTATAATAAAATAAAGTTTTGCTTTTTTTTTTTAATTGGCACAAAGATGGAAGCCAGAGGGGAACTATTTTGAGGTATTTTCTCTCTCCCTTTCTCCCTCCAAAAATAAATGATGTGCTTTTCAATTAAGTTCCCCAGATCTTCAAGGTTCTTCTGAGAGATGCTTTTGCTCCCTTGGTGTCTGAGAAATACTCATATTCTAAGACCCTACTTAAATGGTCCTAATGACACAGCTCCCAATAAGATATGTCCATCGCTATTTTTCATTAGGATTGGGCTAAAGCAATGAGTCCAGTCTTGCACTTAGTAGGTGATTGATAAGTAACTGCTTAAGAAATACGTTTGTTTGTGCTAACTCCTGTATACTCCAGTCTGTGTCTAGAGGTCAGTTTTTTGTTTTTGTAGTTTTAATTTACCTCTTTCAAAAGAGGAACTATGCTAGCAGTGCCTTTTTTGAATAAAGACATTGTAAGGTTGTAAAAGCAATAGGCCAACTGTTTAAATTAACCTAATGTGCATAGTATTTACAATTGATGTTTCCCGATCTAATCTGCAATTTTTTAGGGGGCCTGTGATTGTGTCTATAGGTTTCTTTATATAGGTAAGTCTTTCCATATGAATCTCTTGAGGCTATGGGCTTACTGATGCTTGCAATCTACTGTGCAAATTTATCTTGAACATGTCCTTAAACTGCTTCTTTAAAGCTTCAGATGGTGCCCTTTAGTTTTAATGGGTGTTGTTGACTACTAATGACTTACTAGATTTTGGTTTTGTCTTTTGTGTTTATTTTTATTTTTTTTTTTTAATTTATTGTTAAATTTGATGAGGTTACATTGGTTGGTAACAATTAGACAGTTTACAGATGTACAAGTCCACCTCACATCATTCATGCATCGTATTATGTGCCCA
>PVKE010015527.1:0-19282 GCA_004027555.1 Craseonycteris thonglongyai
TATTCACCTGAAAATATTGGTTTTCAGATTTTCTGAAGTTATTTGCTATTTTACAGCATTATCTTCCTGGGCCAGAATTGCCTGGAAGAAATATTAATACTTAAGTCAAGTTGGCACAGATGATCTCATTTTTAAATTCTGAAAAACTGTGGATGCACTTGATTTCAATTTTAAGAACTGTAAATACATTGTCTTGGAAACAAATTCTTTCTGCCTTCTATCTTTCTTCCACTTTGCACTTACCTGCATCTTAATCTTCAGCAAGACTCTTGTTAATTTCTGTATTATTGTTTCAGTGGCCTGCCAGCCCTTCAAAATACCTTGCATTATGCTTGATGACATTCACATTTCTAACTAAAAATATTTAAGAGGCAAACTGTTGGTTGAGTTAAGGCATTTGCTAAAACAATGTGAGGGGATCACCGAGGCATGCTTCCCCACGTGGGAGGTCCAGGCTGGTGTACAACCCAGAGCTCTCTGCCTGTTACCTGCCCTACCCAGTCCTGCGCCCACCTGTGGAATGAAACTAGGCAGAAAACCAATGATGTGCAACTATGAAGACTGCCCTGGGCCCTCTCCCTTCTCTCTGTCTCTCTGTCTTTCTGTCTGTCAAAAACCAATAAATATAAATCTTTTAAAACAATAATAAAACAAAATTAAGCAACTCAAAATGAATGCCTGATCAGACCAGTAATCACCAGGTTTATAAAGCTAAAATAAATGCCTCCTCACTTTTGAAAGAACATGATATGGAGTGAGCAGGAGTACTTTACCATCTAAAATGTGGAGGGGATGAAGAAATAAACATTCAAAGTGAAAACAAGAGATAGAGATAGAATATGTGAAAACTGTAGTGTTAACTATTCAGGTTTAGCGATTGCAGGCAATCTCAATTCTGCTTCATGAGCAAGATGAAGTATTAAATTGGTGCATGGATAATCTAATTATTTTAAAACACAGGTTTAATCGTGGTTATCAATCTTCCAAAAAATAAAATAAATTCTCAAGTTTGTCATTTTTAAAACATTTTTTAGAAAGCACTTTAAAAGATTCAGTTTTATATTACTGTTCTTGGCCAAATCAATTAAAATACTATATAACTATTGTTATGTTTTTAGGGATGTGGAGACAAAATGAGCACATTATTTGATCAAATACTGGATCCAGACATAAAATACTTACCACTATATGCAATACTTTTGCAGTTTCCTGCTGACTTTATATATGAAAAGACATTAAAATACATTCTGCATGAAGTCAGAGCTGTTAGATGTTAATACCTTGTAACTTAATTGTGAAACATAAAGCCAATATGCTGAGTGGGTGTTGTTTATTTTCTGTTGTTGTTTTTGGGTTTGTTTTTTTTAGCATATGTTTTGTCTTTCTAGCATTACTTGTCTGGCAATAGGGGCCTCCTAATAATAGGACATGACAGTTTCTCAATAACTAAACTATAAACACTTTTTCCTGAACTAGCAATGAATGTAAGTCAGTCAGTTTCACATTAGTGGATTTGAAGAATGAATAGCAGCCAAAATTTAACTACCACATATAAAGTGATTTTTATTGTTTTTATCATGTACAATTAAGGCAGGGAGAAATCTTATGAAGTATTTACAAATAAATGTTTAAATATGATCATTTTCTATTTTGTTAATTAAATTTATTAAATGTTATGTATATACACTAATAATTTTGATGTTGAACATAAATCATATTTTCCAATCATAGCTCTACCTCTCTGATGCATTAACTTCATAGGAAAACTTTCAGGTCATAGCACATCAAAAGAATATTAAAGATGACAATTCTTATATACAACAGTGATTATTGATATTGGTGTCAACCCCCATTACTTGATGCTCTTTAAAAAGCTATGATTACAGCAAGAAGAAATTATTATTATCCTTATAACTTTCAAGACAAGGGCTCCAGTGCCCAGGATTATTCTGAAGATTAAAGCAATGGATTTTTTCTCTTTTTTTTAAATGAAAAAGTAACATGCCATCAATATTAGCAATTATTAGGCTATATCTCTTTCTATAATCACTACACTTCTTCCACTTTATATTCTTGAATAGAAAACAATTACATAGTCAATAATTTTTACATAATATTTTAACATAAATAGAGTATGCACAGAGTTGATTTTTTTAATGAATTAATAATAAGAGATCAAGTTTTATTGCTTCACTATTAGGACCCAACATCTCCGTCAAGACATATTTTGAATGAATTATCCCTTGTATTTTTCTTCACTACATTCCTTGATCAAACTTTAGCCTTTTTAACTGGAGGAAAAACAAAACAAGGCTTTTCTTGTTTGGAAACTTGCTAAGATAAATTAAGAACAAGGTGTGCCAAAGAACTCTCACTTTCATAGCATTGTAAAAGACCAGACTTCTCTTTACCTCCAGGCCATAAAAAAAAAGTGAGAAACAACAGAAGAATGTCTGGGGAATCTTTGTGAAGATTGTCAAGGGGTTGTCTTATCCCTCCACTTTTGTTCAGGAAAGGAGAGGTTTCTGTCTACCTTGATCAAGTTGGGTGGTGCTCAAGGGAACCCCTCAGAGAACTTGGTATGTGTCCCTTGAGTTTGGGTGGCCACAACAACTAGTTTCTGCCTCACATGTAAACAATTTCTAAAGATCAAAGCCTGACTGCCCCTGCCCTTGTGAAAAGAGAAACAAGAAGTCTACATTAGAAACAAGCCACTCCTCTACTGGTTTCCAGGGCACAGGTATCATTATTTAAGATCCAACCTGCAGCACTGAGCTAGACCTGAGTTATCATTAAAGGAACTTCAAATGCAAGGACTGATTGGATGGCTGGAGTCGATTTAACACAGAGAATCTTTTTGCAGTGGAAACAGGAGCTGAGAGAGGAATCATAAACTGAATAAAGATGTATATCTATGATAAGAAAGAAGTTGTGGGAGGCTACAGGCCGGTGGATTTTCTAAGAAGTCATAAAATCACCCCATGAGAAAGTAACATAGGGCATCTCACAGATAGAGAACTCCAAAGACTAATTTAGAAAGTACCATTCAAGTGAGAATTGGCCAATCCCAGCTTGCCACTGTGAAGGTACAAGACAGGAAGATGGCTTGTAGAAAAGATGGTAGAGATTAGCAGTGAGGCAACCAACCTTTTATAGCACTACCCTGTGAGTTTCCAAGTCCGTCATGTCTGTGGTGTGGGGAGGAGCAAGCGTTCAATCACATGAGAGAGTAAGGATTTTATGTAGATTGGGTTAGTATTTTTATAGCTAGAAATATAAGATTAATATTTAATTTCTGAAAATGTCAAGAAATTTTAAAACATCTGAGAGATAACATGCAGGAAAAAAAGAAAAGGGTTTAAGCAAGAGTTACTTTCAAAGAGTGATGAAAAAATACAATAATTTTGTGTTGTGTTTTGTTGAGATTTATTTTGTTTGAAAGAAGATGAGAGACAGAAAGAAGGGAGGAGGGACCACAGCAGTCTCTATAATTGTACGTCATTAGTTTTGTGACATTGTTTCATTCCACACAGGGGAATGTGGGGCCACACAGGCAGAACCAAACGGGGGGCCTGCCTTATAGGAGGTAAGAACCTTCACTGCCATGCTGATGGTTAGTTGTTGCACCTCACAGTTCAGCATATGAGTTTGCAAGAGTTGGGGCTAGGGTTAGGTCACCAGACCTCACAATTGCAAGGCAAGTGCTAGCATCCCCAATAATTTCATTTTCTAATGTAATCTATGTTGCATTTTTCTCAGTAAGCTATTGGTAAATTTGTTATGCATTTTTAGCTGTTCTCATTCATGTGGTATTTCAAAATGTATAGAATGATTTTATGGAATTATCAAATCTGCTTATAAACAAAACCCTGCATATGCTAAGGTACAGTAGATAGCCTTGTTCTCTTTCTAAAGGTGAAGAAAACCAGGTCTAAAAAAATGTGAGATATCCTGTCCAGAAATAGGCTACTAGTATTAATAAAGTCAAGACTCCACATTAGCACTCTCCCCTCTGCTCTTTGCTCTCAAATGCACTCTGCCAGGGATGAGATTTGGGGTTTATTTATATATTTCTTCATGATTACCAACTACCCTGTTTCTCCTTCTGTTTGTTTTTATTGTTCTTTTGCTTTTTAAGCTGACACATCACTGCTTACTCTATTTGATTAGAAACTTAAAGGGAGTAAATTTATTGCTCACATACAATAAGCAAATAGCTCTTACTGATTTTCTTAGAAAAACAGCTTTATTGTGTAATTTTCACAGAATAAACTGTTTGTGTGTGTGTTGTGTGTGCATGTGTAATTTGCTATGTTCTGACATGTGTATACAACCAAGGAGTCATTATCACAATGAATATAATTAACATACTACTCAACACCAAAACTTTTCTCCTGAAACATCCCTCCTTCCTACCTCTCCTGACCTTCTCCCCAGGTAACCACTAATCTACATCCATTCATAGAAATTAATTTGCATTTTATATAAATGGAATCATATGGTATTATATATACTGTTTTTTTGTCTGATTCCTGAATCACAACAATATTTAGGAAAAATTCATTCACAATTTTGTATGTATCCATAATGTGCTTGTTTTTATTGCTGAATTATATTTCCTTGTACAGATACACCACAAATTGGTTATCTAGTTGTCTAGCGATGAGCATTTGAGTTATTTCTAGTTTGGAGTTATTACACATAAAACTTTTATGAACGTTTTTGTTCAAGTCTTTGGATAAATATATACTTCAATTTCCCTTTGATAAATACATAAAAGTGGAATGGCTAGATAATATGGTAGGTGCATTTCACTTTTAATTTTAAAGAGACTACCAAGTTGTTTTCCAAAGGGATTGTATTACTTTACACTGCCAAAAGCAGTACACGAGAATTCCAGTTCCTCTGTATCCTTGTCAACACTTGAAATGGACAATTTTTTTTTTAATTTCAATCATTTTAATGAGTATCTAGGGGTAGTTTTAATATGAATTTCTCTAATAAGATATAATATTGAGCTTTGCTATCCACATGCCTTCTTTGGTGAAATGTCTGTTCAAATTTTTTTGCTCATTCTATTAGTATTTTTTTTTATTAGTGAGTTTGAAAGTTCTTTTTATAGCCTAGATATAATTTCTTTATTAGATTTATAATTTGCAAATATTTGTTTGTCTCTTGATTCTGTTACTGTCTTTAAAGAGAATATTTTAATTTGAATGAAGTATATGATTTTTTTTTAATGTATTATACTTTGTGTCATCTAAGTGTCATTAATTGTCATGTAAGCAATCTGTGCCTAACCCAAGTCACAAAGATTTTCCTCTTTTGCTTTGTTTTAGAAATTTTACAGTTTTAGGTTTCATACTTATTAAATTTTTTAATTAAATTTTGTAAAGGTCTGAGCTATATATAGACTGAACTTTTTTTTTTGTCTTTTCCTCCTTTTCTTCCTTCTTCTTTGTCTTCTGTCTGTACATATAGAACTGTAATTGTTGCCTCACTACTTTTAACAATAACAAAAAAATTACCTTTATATCTTTGTCAAAAATTAGTGGTCTACATATACATGGACTTATTTCTGGATTCTCTGTTCTTTTTATTAAATGTATTTGTTGGTCTTGACACCAATACTACACTCTCAAAACTACCATCATTTTAGAATAAGTCAAAATCAGATAGTGTTAGTCCTCCAAATTTATAGTTCTTTTTTCAGACATGTTTTGTCTATTCTAGGTCTACTTGTAAATTTCTATGGAAATATCCTGTTTGACTTTTGTTTAAGATTGTACTGAATCTGTAGATCCAGTGGGAGAGAATTCACATCTTAATCTTAACCATATTGCAGCTTTTGACTAATGGAAAAAAGGCACTCACCTTATATTTTATAAAATTTCTCCTAGTAATGTTTTATAGATTTCAGTTTAACAACAAACCTTGCATATTTTGTCAGATTTACCCATATTTGGCTGAGAGACCATAAAAACATTAAAACAAGTTTTCTGAGACATGAGAAATAAAGATATCACTTTATAAAGCAAGGAGCCCCACTTAAGCTCCCACACTAAGACTTACATATAAAATAAGACAGTAGGTGCCCCTGAATAATGACTGTGGTTCATGTTGATAGAGTTGCTAAGGCTGAGAATACTGGGCAGTGACAGTTTTATGGTTGGCATGAGCCTTTTGAGAGGGACTTAGGATAAGACTAGGAGAAAATAAAGTCTAGGAATCTGGTGTACACATAATTGTTCATTTTTAGTGGTGAAATTTCAAATTTTATTTTTAGCTTATTCTAAATGGCTATTCATATTCCTTTGGTCAGATAGATGAACCATTTACTGCAGGAAGAGTTTAACTGATCAGATGAAATAACTGCTTGACTGCTGATTAAAATCAAATCAGGTTCTGTTCAATATTAGTGAAATTTCAATATCTGACATTCACTAAAAATTAAATAACTAATGATCTGTGATGGATAATATAGGCACTGACCTCCTTTGAGTCAAAGACCATATGACTATATAGACTCCTATAATACTTCAGATTTCTATATGTAATCAAATGGTGTTAACTGAGCGTACATATAACTAAAGACGAAAAGCACATGAGTTCATGCCCTAAGCCAGGGGTGGCAAACCTTTTGGCGATTGAGTGCCATGAAGTTTATGAAATAAGAGTATACTCGCTTGATTCACGTGCCAACCCATCAAGTGAGATAGAGGTATTGATTATTTTTTTGTTTATGAGAGCATAAACAATAATTTTTTAAAGGGTATTCACAGCTCCGCGTGCCGAAATAATTGCTCCACGTGCCACTTTGGGCACACATGCCATAGGTTTGCCAACCCCACCCTAAGCCAATTTCCTCCCCCTTGTACACTTTTGAATCATTTTAAGCTGCGGGGAAAATATTTAGTACTAAAATGCCTTGTAGCTATGTTAAGTCCTTGAGTGGCAGTTGATAGTTCTGAAAGGCCCTGACTTTAGCAGCTGATGAGTTTCCTACCCAACTTGAATTCCAAACAGAGAGACTTATTTTTAACTTCACTATCTGCACATGACTGTCCTTGCAGGGCAAGTGAGCCAAATTGATGTGATGTTTCTATTGCTGAGGTGAGAGAGATTGAGGTGCAGCCAGTAGTTTCACATGATCCTTTAAAGTAGTGGACAGCACTGAAAAAAAAATGGCAATCAATATAAAAGAAATAAAATAAGACAGCAATTTTAGTGAACTAATCAGAAGTACAAGGTGTTTATCACTGAAGCAAAGAAAATTTAAAGTGACTTTATAGATTGATTATTCTATCTGACCCTAATAATTCAAGTGTTGATGGGATAATGGTGATGGTGCAAAGAGCGTTTAAAGATCTTTTGACATTCATTTTATAGAGTGTTTTGTTAAAGATATATTTAATTCTACCACCATTTTTGTCTCCATGGAGAACTTCATACAACTCATACTTTATTCCACTCTTCATAAATCACTCAGCTATTGACTTCAATACACTCAATTCCATAGTTACTGAACAACTGACACGTGCAAAGAATTAAATTAGGGCTGGAAGGAATTCAAAGTAAATAGAACATAGCTGTCAGCTTTTTGGGGATAACATTTCAGTATGGAAGTGAAACACACACATCAATAATTTTAAAACAAGGGGAGGCTGGGATGGCTCAGTGGGTTGAGAGCTTGTCTTGCAGCCCCGGTTCCAAGGATCATATCCTGGTCCTGGCCCACGCGCACCCATATGCAGGACAGGGGTATGCCCCAGCTCAGTTCTCTCTAGGGCAAGGTTCCCATGCAGGAGGCCCCCAGTCCTGTTCCTGCCCTGTTCTTGCCCTATTCAAAACCACACCCACCTGTGAAATGAAACTATGTAGAATACTAATGGTGTGCAACTCTGAAGACTGTTCTGGGTCCTCCCCCTTCTCTCTGTCTCTCTCTAGCTCTGTCTCTCTCTCTCTGTCAAAAAGCAATAAAAATAAATCCTTAAAAAATAATTTTAAAAGAAGGGAAACTATGCTGTGTTTCTACTATTACATTGTGAAAAGAGAGATACATTCTGGCCATTAGCAAGAATGTAGAAAGAGCACATTCTTTTCTCTGATGATGAACTCTGCAACTGCTACATAAGTTGCAGTTTTGACTCATCATGTTAAAATGTTATCACATAGAATGTTTATAATCACAGGTGTAATAATAATTAACATCAGCATTGTGAGAAAAAAAAGAACCTTGCATACATTAAAAGTAATTTGGAAGTAGGCGATTCTTAGTTTGGTCCAGTAATATAACAATGTCATTAAGGACCAGGCTTTCCCACTCTCCATTCTGCCATCTTCAGTAGTCTATGTTTCAACATTTAGCTTGTTACCTCCTGGTTGCAAGAGGGCTACCTCAGCTCTAAGCATCATCTGCTATAAAATGCACCCAAACTAAGAAGAATGGGACAAGTAGTCTCACTATTTCTTTGTTTCAAGGAGAAAAATTCTGCCCAGTACCATCTCAGGATATTTCTTTTATGTCTTTGCTGGTTCGTGTTTACTCTTAAATGAATTACTTTAGCAGAGAGGAAATACTGATTTTACTTGTTGTTGATCAATGATCATTTATTTCCTGAAACTGTGGAGAAGTCTGTTTACCCTGAGTGTGTTAGTGCCTAAGCAAAACTGAGAATATATAAATCAAATAGGGGAGAGAAAGAGAGTTGGCAACCAACAATATCTGACAGAATATAATTCATATAAGTACTCAGAGATTAAACTGCCACTAAAATTGAAGTGACTAAATCATCACAAAATCTAAAATAATCCTTGCCAATAATTTTTTAAAAAATGAGGTAAGAATGGTGAAATGGTTAAGTATTAGGCATATCCTCATATCTCAATCAGAGGTGTTTGGAGTTACATTACAGCACACACACCTACACATGTGATTCTCAAGCCACAGTCCAAATGCCTGAGTTGCTTTTAAAAATATTGTCCAGCTTACAGGGAGGCTGGGATGGCTCAGCAGGTTGAGCACTTGCTTTGCAGCCCTGGAGACCGAGGATCAAATCCTGGGCCCGGCCCATGCATACCCATATGCTGAACTGGGGTGTGCCCCCAGTTCGGTTCTTGCCAGGGCCTATGTGGGAGGCTCCCAGCCCAGTTCCTGCCCTGCACAGCCCCATGCCCACCTGTGGAGTGAAACTATATGGAAAACTAATGCTGTCAACTATGGAGACTGTTCTGGGCCCTCCCCCTTCTCTCTGTCTCTCTCTGTCTCAGTCAAAAACCAATAAAAATAAATCTTTAAAAATATTGTCCAGTTTAGATATCTTATGTAAGTGGAATTATGCTATATTTGTCCTTCTGTGACTGGCTTATTTTACTTAGAATAAGGTTCTTGTTTCATTCATATTGTAGGATATGTCAAGATTACCTTTTCTTTTAAGGCTAAATAATACTTCATTTAACATATCCAAGCTCATATAGCATATTTTCCAATAAGTGTCAGTCATGTGTGATGAAAAAGTTCTAGAGATCTGTTGTACAAAAATGTGCATATAGTTAACAATACAGTATTGTGAAGTGAAAATTTTGCTTAAAAAGTAGGTTTTATGTCCTTTACCAGATATGTATATATATTCCCAAGTAAGCAAAGCCAATGATTTTCAGATTTAATTGGTCTGAACTAGTGCCTGTGGTTTTCTTAGTTTTGGTTTCTTTGTTTTACATTTTTTTAATGACAACTGTAAAGTTTAAACTGACTGAGATAGTTCAGATGTTCCCCTGAGATTGGCTAAACGTTAAAAAGTTGTCTTCCTGCCTGTAGTTCTCACCCTCCTGTTTCTTTTTTGAGAAAACTTGCAATTTGTTTTCTGTACTCCTTTGAAATATATGTAAACCTTTCCTCAGTTTTACAACCAGAAAATGTCTTTCTCCAAAACCTGATAACCACCTCTTTGAAATTTAAACATTTAAGGAGATCGTACCCCTGTCTCTTTTGGATGGATGGACCTTAATGAGCCAATGAAGATGGCCTAGTTACAGAGCTAAACATTTGTACACTTAGAGATAACTCGATGTGCTGCTTCGATCTCACTGCAGCATCCCTCATCTAATATCCTCCAGTATTGTCCCAGTAGCTTACCTTGGAGTGTACAAACCCTTCTGCCCTGTGTCTCAGCAGAGTTGGGTAGCCAGACTTGATTTGAACTCTCTCCCCTACTGCTGGCAACAGTATAGGAATAAAATCAACTTCTGTTTGCTCATCAATGTGATTTTTTGTTTGCTTGTTTAACATAACCACAGTTAAGAATTTCTAAGTGGGGGATGCTGGGATGGCTCAGTGGGTTGAGCACTTGCTTTGCCGCTCCGGGGTCTAAGAATCAAATCCCGAACCTGGCCCATGAGGACCCATCGGCTGAACTGGGGTGTGTCCACAATTCAGTTCTTGCTGGGACATGCTTCCCATATAGGAGGCCCCGCGACTTGTGGGGACATGGTTCCCATGCAGGGGGCCTCCAGGCAGGTTCCTACCTTGCACCCCCCGCACACCTGTATGAAATGAAAATACATAAAAACACTAATGGCATATCTCTATGGAGGCTGCTCTGGGCCCTCCCTCCTCTCTCTCTCTCTCTCTCTCTCTCTCTCTCTCTCTCTCTCTCTCTCTCTCTCTCTCTCTCTCTCTCTATCTCTATCTCTCTCGTCAATAAACAAAACAAACAAACAAACAAACAAAAACTAAAAAGAAGAATTTCTAAGTGACTGTAGAAGACCTACTATTATTAGTCTTCTGAACCTCAATAGATGTTCTTCTCTCCATATATGACATAATAGCTCCTTCCTCATAGATGTCTGTGAGGACTGGTTGAGGCAGGCACACTCCCTGACCTGAGGTGGGCACTCAAAAATTGCTAGTTTTTTTTTTCCCCTCAGGGATATTAAGTACTTATAAAAAGGTTGGTTGCCCTGGCTTAAACAGGCTTCAGTTTATTACCACAGACCCACAGTGTTACAGTCTTTCATTTGTCAATACAACCCTCTAGAAAATAATTTCACTTCATATGGACATCTATTAGTAACCAATTTAGGTTTTAATAGAATTTTAAGAATACAGAATAACTGAAGAGCTGAGATCAAGAGATAATTAATTTTCACTGTAAGGGCAAGAAAAATTACAGTCTTGGATTAGTCTCTAAACCAACAACAGAAAAAAGTATTCATGTAGGCTGATCAGCTTTTTTTATTTTGTCTCTAGCCTAACCTCTCTCTCTCTATATCTGAATGCAAAATTTAATTCTTTCTATTGGACATCTCCCTTTACTCCACTTTGCTTGCTTTCCACCATATTACCCATGTTAGACTCTCCTATTTTTCTTCTTTAAGTTTTTTCTCAGCATTAACTTTAACTGTATTTCCGTATGCAGCCACCCTTTATTCTCACTCCATCCCTATGATGAAGGTGGGCCATATAAACTCCTTGTATAAATGAATAAACTGAAAATAGAAATGTTTATCAAAATTCAAGCAGGTAGCAATTGGAGGAATCTGCACAAAAATTCCATCCTCTAACTCTGAGTTCAGTGTATTTTCTATTTTTCCATTCTAACATATTTTAAAATATGTGCTAAATATAACTTTGTATTTTTAGTTTTTATTAAAAATCAGGTAAAATATCATTATGTTGTTGGGGATGCTGAGATGGCTCGGTGGTTTGAACACTGGTCTTGCAACCCCGGAATCCTAGGACCCTATCCCGGCACTGTCCTATGTGGACCCATATGCTGAGCTAGGGTGTGCCCTCAGTTCAGCTCTCACCAGGGTGAGCTTTCTATGTGGGAGGCCCCTGGCTTAGTTCATACCCTGGGTGGTCAGTGCCCATTTCTGGAATGAAACTATATAGAAAACTAATGATGGGCAACTATGCAGACTGCTCTGGGCCCTCCCCCTTCCCTCTCTCTATCTCTGTTTCTCTCTCTGACTCTGTCAAAAACAATAAAAACAAACAAACAAAACAAACAAACAAACAAACCATATTAATACATTGGGTGCTAGGACTTATTCACTCCACTTCCTCCAACCACTGCCTACTTGAATTCCTAGTACTACTTGTTGCTTGTTTACTGAATTTTTCTCTTCTTGGATATACCTGAAGAAAAATGCTGAATTAAATTAAGAGCTATGCTTGAACTCTTTGCCAATTCTGTTCCACCTGCCTGATTTAATGGTCTCCAGTGCCCAGCATGGTGACTACACGCTACATGCCTCAGACATAACTAGAACTGAGGGCTTTCCTCCCCTCAGCCTGTCACTTTGCATTATGATTTTTTACTCCAAACCTAGTTATATTGTGAATTATAATAGACATGTATCAGAGTTGGATCAACTCAGTTGTCAGGAAAATACTTCCCTGACAACACAGTTCTTTAAGGAGAAGAATGTAGTGATGAATTCACAAAACTCCTGTCTGAACACTCTTTTTCATGGCCAACCCCAATATGAGAGAGAAAGTTTGCTTTCTGATGGAAATCAAGATCAGAACTGTAGGTCCTTGGGAATTACAGAACACAAATGATTTATTCCAGAGCTGTACGAAGAACTTTGAATACCGAATAAATATTTTTTCTGTTGGCATATATGAGGGAAAGTTTAATATCAAGAGTAAAAAATAGGCTTAAATAAACATTATTAGTAATAGTTAAGGATTGCAACAACCAGCGTTTTTGTTTGTTTGTTTTTTTAACTACATTTGGCTTAAAATAGTACTTTTGTTTACATTGAAATTTCTTAATATTTTTAAAAAATTATGTTCCTAAGTTTCAAAATCTAACACTATATTGCATTCCTATAGTAACTAAAAACCTGTCATTTTGTTTCTTCAGTGTATGTCTGGAATATTGCAAAATTGAGTGAAATGATGAGAAACTGGCTTGAAAGGGAATTGTGTGACTGAAGTTTTGTTTCCATATATGTTACTCTTCGAAAGAAATAGGCAGGGTGCCCTTTTTTAGAAATATTTCTCAATTAAAATGCAGTTGTGTTTTCAAATGTATTAAGTGGAAACAGCTCATGGCACTATCAAAGCTCCATTTTCCATTGCCCATTATCTCTTACTGTAAATTGTGAACATCGAAATAACACCTAGCTTGTCAAGAACTTACATGAAGTCACCTTTTGCTTTAGAAGAGTAAGAAATGATATGAAGCTATTTGGACAGCCAGAAAGACACAAAGAAACAATGTTTAGACACTGAACCCTAAGTTTCTACAGACAGGAAGGAAGGATAAGAGATAGAGAAAAGAGGATGACAAAGATAAAGTTTTTCTATTTTCAGGGTACCCCTGAAAATTCTTGCCATTGTCACCGCTGCCTAAGGTAAGAAGATATTAAGATTAATTTAAAAAGGAACAATTGTCCAAATCACTCTAAACTAAGTGCCAATTTTCTACATTCAAACTCTGCCCTCTGTAGCGGAAAGGGTCAGGGAAAAAGGAAAACAACCGAAGAGATAGAAACATGCACCATCCTCCCTTCTTTAGTCTCAGTGTAGGGCCAGGTGCCTGGCATATGTTTTCCATATAATTCATTGCCTATATGTGAGAAGTATGGACAAAGTCTTTGGGAACAATTCCCTGAAGACTGTGAAATTTCAGGTCTCAGAGAAGAAGGCATATCTAGAGGTTTGAGAGAATCTTCTTTTTTCTGCATGGATGTCAGCACTGTTTCAGCACTTTAACAAGTAGCACATTAACAGAGACAGCATTCCTTGGGATGGGTATTGTCATTTTCATGTAGGTTGTAGAAATGGCAAACTTTCTCCAACAAGAGCAGACAAAACCCAAGAGAAAGTCAAAGCAGGATGGGAAGAATCCATATTGGTACTAACGCTGACAGAAAGATTTGAAGGTACAGGTGAGGTATTTGGGAATTTCTAAAAACAACTGGGGATTCCCTGATTGTATCCCTCAAGTCCTAAAGGAAGGGTTATTAAGTCAGCGGCCTTATGGGTTAAAACCATAATTAAATTAACAAAATAAATCAGAAAATACCAAAAACATATAAAAGGTCACTTTTTCTTAAGAAGGGTATAGAGTATAGACTATTTGATCATAACTTACCCACTACTTCCTCTCAGAAATCTGTGACTTGGGGAAGCTGGGATGGCTCAGTGGGTTGAAAGCTCACTTTGCAGCTGCAGGGTCTGAAGATCAAGTCTTGGTCCCAGCCCTGGCCCCAGCCCCTGCAGACCCATATGCTGAAATGGGGTGTGCTTCTCATGTAAGGGGGCCCCTGTTTGGGCCCCAGCTCACAGGGGTGTGCTTCCCATGCAGGAGACCCCCAGCCTGGTTCTCACCCTGCAAAGCCCCATACCCACCTGTGTGGAATGAAACTATGTTGAAAATTAATGACTTACAACTGTGGAGACTGCTCTGGGCCCTCGCCCTTCTCTCTCTGCTTCTCTGTATCTCTCTGTCAAAAACAATAAAATAAATCTTAATAAAAAAGATAGAAAAATCTGTGACTGGACTAATCATCAAGCTGTTTGCCATTAAACTGAGTTGAAAAGCTCAAGAAGGACCAGGCTGTCTAGGGCTGGCTTACATATGAAACTAACGAGGTAACTTCAGGTGTCACATATATTTTCAACCTTTATTAAAATGTAAAAAACCATCATCAGCTTGACATTTAAGTTCATTGGTTTACCCATTTCCTGAATACCATTATAATAAAAAAAAACTCAGTTACTCCTTCCTTCGAATAAAAGATTTATTTTGGAGAAAATGATTGAAAAGTTTTATTGATAAGGAGTTTCATAAAGATTAAAATACAGAATTATTAATAAAATTTACAGATAAACCTAGTCTCTAAAAATGAACATGGGTAAACTTTTTATGATGAGCCCAGGAACCATTTTTTCTACCTAATTTAATACAAGTGTTCATTTGCCGAATATTTTTTTGGCTATCTCCTTGGTGCCCACCCAACATGGTAACAGACTGGGGAAATACTGATGAGCAGAGGAAACACAGGAGAGGCTCTGACTAAAACTACCATTTGGTGGGTATAGTTGAGCAATAAAGAAATAAATCCAGTAATAAACATGAATTACTACCAGAGAAGAGTGCCCTGAAGGGAAAAAAAAGGAATCCAGCTTGCTCTTGTAACTGCATACTTATTCTTGAATGAGGACCAACAGGAATACCCATGGGAAGTGATAGGAGGAGAGAGATCAATGAAGTTAATCAGGTAAGGTTAACTCAACTTTAATTCAAACCAAGTGACTAACCAACGCAACAAACCTCTATAGATCAAATACATACATACATACATACATAGATCCCTGGCAAAAGATGCATGTCAGCATTTAGCTACATTCTCATCTTTATATCATGGATATGAAAGATCATTGTTACAAGTATAGGGAGAATTAAAGTGTTGTTAAATGGCAGACACAACTTACAAAAGTTGCTTACAGTAAAAAATTCTACATTAAATGTGCTGGTTTTCCTCCAATTAAGTCAATGGAGTGTGTCAATTAAGCCTGGCATTCCATGCACAGAACACTTGTCTGATTCCTCTTCCTTGTGATTCCTGAAAAAGCAGTAAACTACCATTATTTATTATTTGTTTTGTCATTACCATGTGATGACAGACATTACTTCATAACTATGTAGTAAAATTTGAAATATGCTTAGCCTTAATTTTTTATGTTTTTTCTTTTAATATTTTTTCATTTTCCAATTACAGTTGACATAAAATACTATATTAGTTTCAGGAGTACAACATAGTGGTTAGAGATTTATAAAATTTACAGAGTAAATACCCTGAAAAGTCTAGTACCCATCTGACACCATAGTTATTATAATATTATTGATTGCATTCCCTATGCTATATTTTATATCCCCATGACCATTAGTTAATGACCAATTATACTTCTTAATCCTTTGCCCTTTTTCACTCACCCCCCAAATTCCCTTTCATCTGGTAACCATCAAAATGTTCTCTGTATCTGAGTTTGTTTACTTTGTTTGTTCATTTATTTTGTTTGTTAGATTACAAATATAAGTGAAAGCATATGATATTTGTCTTTCTCTGTCTTACTCTACTCAGTACAATACTATCTACATCCATTTCAGAAGGTTAAATTTTATTTTCTTTAATTATATACATGTATTACTTCTCCATTATTTATTTATCTGTTGAAGGAAACATATATGGCTTCTATATCTTGATTAATGTAAAGAACACTGCAATAAACAATGGATGCATATATCTTTTTAAATTAGTGTTATATCCCTAGAAATGGAATTGCTGGCTCTTTCTTTGTTTATTGTTAGCCTTTGCTTTAAAATCTATTTTGTCTGGTATAAGTATTTCTGACACAGCTTTTTTTTTTCTTATCATTTCCATTTTTTTCTTAAGATGTATTTTATTGTTTGAGAGAAGGAGAAAGACAGAGAGTAGAGAGAGAGAGAAGGGGGAAGATCAGAGCAGTCTCCATAGTTGTATATCATTAGTTGTGACATGGTTTCATTCCACACAGGAGGATGTGGGGCCACACAGGGTGGAAACTGAACCTGGGGCCTCCTGCATGAGAAGCAAGAACTTTAACTGCCGAGCCATCCTGGTGGTTACCAGTTACACCGCAGGTCAACAGCTGGGTTCATGTGGACCAGGGCCAGGAATCAAACCCTGGACCTCATGATTGCGAGGCAAGCACTCAACCACTGAGCTATTCTGGCATCTCTCATTTTCATTTACATGAAATATCTTTTTCCTATCCCTTTATTTTCAGTCTGTGTGTATCTTTTGATCTGAAGGGAGTCCCTTGTGGGCAGCAAATGTAAGGGTCTTATTTTCTTGTCTATTCTTCTTAATCCCTTTAACATTTCTTATAATACTGGTTTGGTCATGATGAACTCCTTTATATTTTTCTTGCCTGGGAAGCTCTTTAGCTGTCCTCCAATTTGTAATGATAGATTTGCTGGGCAATCATGGTTGTAGTCCTTACCTTCATCTTTTTGGATACTTCCTAGCAATCTTTTCCAGCCTACAAAGTTTCCACTGAGAAATCAGCTGACCATCTTAAGTGGGCCTCCTTGCAGGTAACTGCTTTTCTCTTTCTGCTTTTAAGATTCTTTGTCTTTAACTTTTGCCATTTTAATTATGGTGTGTCCTGGTGTGGATCTTTTTGGGTTTATCTTGTTTGGGAATCTCTGTACTTTCTGGGCTTGTATGTCTATTTCCTTCACCAGGTTAGAAAAGTTCTCCATTATTATTTCTTAAAATAGATTTTCAATTCTTTCCTCTCTCTCTTCTGTTTTGAGTACTTCTATGATGGGAATTTTGGTATGTGTGATGTTGTCCCAGAGGCTCCTTAAACTACGTTTTTTCTTTTTGCTATTCTGATTGGGTGTTTTCTGCTACTTATATTTAAAAATGTTTCAAATTGCTCATTCAGTCCTCTGCTTCATCTCATCTACTGTTCATTCCCTCTAAGGTATTATTCATTTTAGTTATTATGTTCTTCACTTATGACTGGTTCTTCTTGATATTTTTTATCTCCATTTTTTATCTTTTCTGTCTTTTTGCTGAAGTTCTCCCTGAGATCATTGAGCATCTTTATAACCAGTGTTGTGAACTCTGCATCTGGTAGATTGCTTGTCTCCCTTTTGTTCAGTTCTCTTTCTGGAGATCTGTTTTGTTATTTCATTTGGAACATGTTTCTTTGTCTCTCCATTTTGGCTGCTTCTCTGTGTTTGTTTCTATGTATTAGGTATAACTGCTATGCTTCTCAGTCACAGGTGTCCTGCGGGGTCCTGTCCCACATTCTCCATGGTAATCTAGGCTGGGTTATCCAGGTGTGTCCTTTGTGTGGGTTGTGTATGCCTTCCTGTTGTAGCTGAGACTTGATGACTATTGGCTTATCAGAGATTGATCTTCAGGATGATTGGTTTTATGGACTTGCTGTGACTACAGTTAAGGAACTGTTGTGCAGGGGCTGACCGTAAAGAACAAAATTTACTTTCACAGGGCTCTGGTACCTGTTGAGTCTTCCCTAGGTTTGTGGAGGTGGTTCAGTGGTACATTCACGGGGTCTGAAGCTAGCAACACTGGGTGTGTTGCCTATGAAGCCTCTCAGGAGGGAGTCCATTGGAGGCCAAGTTCAGCTGCTGCCTGTGCCCAGCCCAGAGCCACTTGGTATGAGCTACAAAGTGATTTGTAGATGTTTGTCACTTGTCTAGTGAAATTAGAAATGCCTGAGAGAGGCTGAACTGAGATGTAAGGCCAGCTGGCACTACAGATAGGCTTGGAAATGCTTACCAAGAAGTGTAGGGCAAATTGAAATCAGAAGCTTCTTTTGGGGGGTTTATGAACCTTTGAGATATTTTAGTAAAGTACATAGCATGAACCAAAAACAGGCCATTTATATGGAAAAGCCACTGGAAGCACCTTTGGTAGGCCTACAAGTTGTGCAGGGCAAGGTCTTGGAATTACCAGGGTGGGACAAACAGTGTTAGCCGGGTTAATGTGTACTGACATATGGGACCAACTTTATGTGCAGCCTGGCTGTGGGGAGGGTTCAAGAGTGGAGCAATTGCTTTTTCTAATACTTCTGTCTAGGAGAAAGCTTCCTTTCCAGCCCTTGCCCTGAAGCCTGACAACTCATTCCATCCTTATATGTCTCTGGTGCCTTTTGAGCTGCTGCCCCAGTGCTGGAACTCAGAGCAAGTAAGTTTATCAAGGAGTAAGTTTATGTGCAGGCATTATTTAGAAACGCCTGTGACTGCAGCCCCTCTCTGTTTCACTCAGCCACAATCTATGCTGTTTTGAAGCAGAAGTTACGAGGACTTTACTTTCTGACACTGGAACCTTGGACTGGGGAGTCTGGTATGCAGCTAGGACCCTTCACTTCTCAGAAAAGACTCATAGCCTGTATATCCCTCCTGACATTTAACTGTCACACATGTGTGTAGGACCAGTTTATTAGGCATCCGCACCCCTCCTAATAGTCTCAAGGTGGTTTCTTCTATATGAATATTCTTTGATATTCAGCTAGACTTCAGGAAGTTTTCAAGATAGCTGTTCTGTTGTTCTATTGTAATTTTGATGCGACTTTTAGAGGAGGTGAGTATAGTGCAGATATAGATAAAATTGCAGAGTTTACCTACTCTGCTATCTTGACTGATACTGACATTAGTGTTTTTAACTTGCCATTGCCAAGTAGTAGAAAAAGCAACATAAATTGGAAAAGCCTGGAAGAGATGTTGACTTGAATTCAGGGGTTTAA
>PVKE010015527.1:19382-33451 GCA_004027555.1 Craseonycteris thonglongyai
GACCTTCCATTATTAAATCGTAAACACAAATTATCTCATTTAACTTTCAAGATATATATGAAGCAGGTGTCATTACTATTCCCATTTTACAGATGAAAAAATTGAGGGCTAAAAAATAATTAGCTTCTCAAGGTGGTAAATTTAATAGATGCTAGAACTGAGATTTTGTCTGGAGTCTGTATTTTGAATTGTCTCACTACCAAGCACAACTTAGGTAATTTTTTTTTATCTATGTCTGCATTAAAAATAAAATTTAGCATGCAGAATTGGAAGGTAAATTCTCATTGTACTCTTTTTCTATTTATAGGTTTATATCAGAAAATGTCCCAAGTAGCATCTTTTAGTGTCCTTATCTTTGCATCAGGAACAAATTTAAATAACAAGTCATTATACCTGTTCCATAGGTGTTTCCTCCAGGCCCACCCCTCCTGAAGAGAATCTCCAGGTCAGTATTTACACTATTCTTAGTCCTGACATGTTCACTGTCTCCTAAGAAATTCAAAACAGAAGCCTCTGGGGTATAAAAAATAAAATAAACCATGAAGATATTAATTAGTAGTGCCATCGTTTCCAGCTCTGTTTTGTGTGAAAACCGTAGAGAATTTCCAGTCAGTAATAAAAATAGACCAATGTCCATAGCCACCTCCCTGCCTTTTTAACAAATTTCCTTAAGGATCTTTGAAACCATAGTTTCAGTTTGCCATGGGTAAACAGAAACAAACCCCTGAGGATGTTCCGGAGATTATGATGCATTTACTTCTCACTTTTGTCTTTTAAAGACTGCCTCTATGCCTTTGAGAGCCCTCATCTTATATTTGTTTGTATCCTCCGCTATGCCTACAACACAGAGGTTTATTAAACTTTTTTTTTTTTCCTGAGGATCATCAAATGTCAGTCTGATAGTTCACCATTAGTGGAGTCCCCAGAGCAATAATTCATAATTGGCAGAATTCCCATTTACATAATAACAAAACCGGTGTTATCGCCCAATAGTTTCAATTGATAAGGTCCACATACATAATGTTATGATTTTATGACCTTTTATCCAAGGTGCTGTGCAATTACTTGGAGTTACTTGGAGAGTTCACCTTTGAGTGTTTCTCCTCTGGATTTATTGACCTTTTAATCACCTCCAGCTGCTCCACTCACCTTGCTTGGCCAGCACAAAAGCCTTGATGTAACTAGCTCTGACTTCATTTTGCTAGGTTTCTTCTGAACTATTGAACTAAAAGAGATTCATTCATTTATTCAAAACATATTTGCACAAATTGTTGCTAAATGTAAAAACATTGTGCATGAGGTTACAATTTTTTTTTTTTTTGGTGGGGGGGTGCAGTATCAAGGCCCAGTACGGTATCAATCAAATTATAGTAAGTAAATTTACTTTGATACCTGTAAGAGGGGCTTAAATTAACAACAGATCAATATCAGAGGACTGTAAGAAAGAGAACTTTAAAATCCTCAATGATACAGGGGCTGAGATTTAAAGTCGTAGGCAGACTGGAGGTCAGAACCACTTCTCTTCAGCATACTGGAGAAAAGACGTATTTGAATATGAAACACCCTGCTCAGAAAGCTTTAGTTAAATGGCTAATTACATGTGTTTTCCTAGAATAGAACAAAGAGAATTAACCCAGCACATTTTTCCATCTAAGAATAATGTGCTAATACCAATACGCACACACATTTTGTAAAAACACAGCCCAGAAGTCCTTAATCAAATTTATATGGGATTACATGGATATAAAAATGTTTGCTTTCAATTCTGATCAAGGGGAAGTACACTCGGTTACAGAAATGAGTTACAAAAAAAAATAATCAAAAAATCAGTGCTGTTTTCCATTTTTGCTTAATAAGTTTAGTTTTTCAATTCTAATACTGTGAATTATCTTGTGGCAAGGGAAAGATTAAATCATATTCCATGTTGTATGTCCTGGAAGGTCTTCCTATCTATTACTCTCATTGTTATCCCTTTCAAAATATGGTAGAAAATTCTTTTAGTAGGTTTATAGCAGAGGTTTAAAATTTTTTCCTTGACCTTTTCATTGTTATTTCAGGTAAGAATAAGAAATAAAAATGGGTAAGATGTTCTTTTGAGATCTAAAGAGATGTTTTTTTCTCACCTTACTCACTGCACCAGGGAAATCTCTCTCAAGAAAGTTAATTACCTTCAACAGAAAATGTGGTCTTCTCACTACTCCAATCAGTATTGGAGAATAGAGGTCTTCAACATTAACACTTTTCAGCATTTCTTAGAAATCATTTTTATATATCCATTTCTAGAAAAAAATCTATTCTCTTTTTCTAATCATCAGATTACCATCTCTTCTACTTGTTTAAGAGAATTCATGAACATTTTCTCAATGTAACATAGATAAATGATATAATCTTGGATTTTTAGTTTTCATTATTTGATCATTATACTACTTGTGTTCTGTGCATCTCTTTTGTTGTGTCTTCAAGCCTGATATGCAAAATAACCACAATTTGCTGGATAGACTGATGGACTCTGTTTCTAAGGCATCACTTCTCAGCCCCAAGACAAAAAAATAAAATTCCTCAGTGATATTTACTTACCATCTATTGTGGTAAAATACATAGTGGATACATAAGGTTGAAATTATTAACCAAAACAACATTTAAAAAAATTGACTTGTAAATATAATTTTTAATATAGAATTGGCATAATATTTATAATAGACTATATCTATAGTCAGAAGGTTTGAATTGAAATTCTGGCTCCAACCATAGTACATACCGGTATGTGATTCATGTAAATAAATTAAAATCTTATTGCTTTACTTGTATCATCTGTGATAACTACCTCATATAGTGTGTGTAGCTTAAATAAGATTATCCACTTATTTATTTATTTTTATTTTTGACAGAGAGAGAGAGAGAGAGAGAGAGAGAGAGAGATACAGAGACAGAGAGAGAACTGAACTGGGGGAGCTCCCAGTTCAGCATATGGTTCCGCACGGGCCGGGGCCGGGATTCAATCCCCGGTCCCCAGCGCTGCAAAGTGAGCACTTAACCCACTGAGCCATCCCGGCTTCCCCTATAAGATTATCCATATAAAGAGCTAGAATATGGTCTGCCTATACTAAACTCTTATCTAAATTGCTTCTATATGTAGTGAACTCAGGATCTCAAAAACCTTTCCATCGAATATAAGGGAATCAGAGTTTATTTTGAATACACAGAGATAGCATGCTCATCACTTTGGACCTAAACACTTCTGCCCTTTTTTTCACCCATGCATTTCCCATTACTTGGAAATGGCATAAAGAATAAATGTAGGGGAAGCCAGGATGGCTCAGCAGGTTAAGCGCTATCTTTGCAGCCCCAGTCACCATGGATCAAATCCCTGCCCTGGCCCGTGCGGACCCATATACTGAACTGAGGTGTGCTTCCCACATGGGAGGCCACCAGTTTCATTCTCATCAGTATGAGCTTCCCATGTGGGAGGCCCCCAGTTGGCCCCTGACTCAAGGGGGCATGCCTTCCATGTGAGAGGCCTCCAGCCCAGTTCTGGCCCTGAGTGGCCCCTGCCCACCTGTATAGAATAAAATCATGTCAATAAACAAACAAACAAATACTGATGATGTACATCTGTGGGGACTACTCTGGGCTCTCCCCCTTCTCTCTATCTCTGTCTCTGTTTCTCTCTGTCTCTGTCAAAAACAATGGAATAAATCTTTTAAAGAGAGAGAGAGAGAGAGAGAGAGAGAGAGAGAGAGAGAGAGAAGAAATGTAGAAGGAAGAATGCAAATCAAGAGAGGAGGGGAATGGACACTGCTCTCACCAACTTGGAGTGCCAGAATGTACAGGCTCCAAAGAAGGGGACAAGGCTCCTTACCTTACTGCTTCCCTGCTTCTTCGATTTGGAGATAGATCAGTGCCTTTGGGATCTAGTCCCAACACTGGCACTAACTGCTTTAAGCACAACATATCAGCTATCTGCACCTCTTTTTTCCTCCTGTGAAAAAGTAAGACATTAAATAAAATGATCTCAGTGGTTCATTTCACTCTAAAGTGATAATGGTTTTATGTCTTCCCTCTTACATGCTCCTCAGAATGAGTTACTTTGACAAAATTTTATTAGTGTCAAAATTATTAAGTAAAATGTTTTTCTGCTAATGATTTTAGTATTTTACAGTAAATATTTTGCCTTGACATATAAGCAGCCAACATCACAAACCTGTTCAAAAGTAAGTAAATCTACTTCCCAAATGGAAGCATATTAATTTTGTTATGATTACAGATATTTCTCAACTTATAATGGGGTTGCATGCAGATGAACCCATAGTAAATTGAAAATATTTATAAGTCAAAAATACATTCAATACATCTAAAATACTAAATATCTAACTTAGCCCAGTCTACCTTAAACAAGTTCAGGAGACTCACATCAGCTTCCACTAGGGCAAAATCATCTAACACAAAGCCAATTTAACAATAAAATATTGAATGTCCTATGTAATTTATTATGTGTTTTGCTTTTGCAACATTGTAAAGTCTGAAAATCGTAAGTCAAATCATTGTAAGTTGGGCTTCCTCTATGTGTTAATCATCAACATCACCATTGCTGATTTCATTAGAATTGAGAAGTATTGATTGCTGGGCATTTTATATTAAATAATATTGCTTTTTATTGGAGAAAAAGTGAAACTCGTGTTTAAGAATCTTAACATTGTTGAATCATTTGTTGCATCTTCGTGAGGATTTTGCTCTTGTGCATTTTAGTGACTCTTCTAATAATTGGAAATTACCTTTGGCTGGAAATGAAGTTATATTGTTAGAAATATGCAAAATGTGTTAGGATAGGGGTATAGCAACATATATAGCCTAAGAACCTCAGCAATAATTATGGTAAACTCTATTTCAGATATATTGCTTCCTCTGGGAGAAAGCATCTTTGCAGAAAAGGAAGGCTGTCTTGATAATGACATATACATAAAGCTTATTGTGTTTTCAGCTATCAATTTGAAAGGAAGTGTCTCAGCATTTCCAGGCATCTCATTATTTCCTTAGTTTCAAGAAAATTTCAAATGACCTTTAGAAACATTTTGAAAAATATTCCCTGATGCAAACTCCAGAGAAAAAAATAATGCCCTGAGCAATCAGACACAGCATAGTACTGTTTGCCAGGCAGTAATATACCCTACGGATCTACTCAGGAAGCAAAAGCCTAGAGGACATCTTTTCCAAACATTTGCAGAGAGAAAGCTGCCCTACTCTGGAGGAGATATTTGTGCAGCTGCCTTGGAAAATATCCTGATAGGACCCTAGTGAGCAGCTCGTAACTTTTTCAGCAACTCTTTCTTTTAATTGGTAGTTGTTTTACCTCTTAAAATGGAGGTAGGCATTCTGATTTCTCTCAGCCTACTTCTTCATTCATTAATTGCCAACCTGATAACCACAATGTTTCCAGGTGGCCTGGAGAAAAAAGAGGGCAAACTACGAAGACACAGATACTGTCCTTAAAAGAAAATCATCAGGATACAGTTCATTTTGAGAAGAATGAGCTTACAAATAATGGGTACTGACCAGGGCTATGTTAGGGAACATGACCCAGACCACCCATGTCCTATTACAAGGAAACTGAGAACTTGAAATTCTAGGAAAGTTTTCCAAACTCATTTAGCCTTGAAATTGTGCCAGTGTTATAATAGTGTATCCCTGTGATTCTGAGCTCATGAGATAAAACTCACTCATTGATTTAAAACAGTACACACTCTCACAAATGAATTGCTAGCATAAATTATTAAAATGAGAAAGTAATCAAAATCTGAATTTTAGCCTGAACAAAATTAATAATAGTGAAGCACCTAAAAATTAAGTAGTTTTTACCAATAAGATTTTATAAAATTTAAAAAAGCAAGTCTTTCATTATTATAATTTTGTTTAAAAACATGAATTTAAAAACATTGTTTTAAAACCAGGAGACTGTTTTAACTTACTTTTTAGTAAGTCATAGATTGTACAAATACTAGAAATATTGTTGAGTTTGATTCTCAACTCAAATGCTTATAATATTTTGTTTTCACTAATATATATATATATATATATATATATTACACCATTATGTTATATACCATTATATGTTATATAATATATATATATTATATGCCATTATATATATATGTGTATATATATATGTGTATATATATATATGTGTATATATATATGTTATGTACCATTCTTTATGATAAGATAGAGAAGGAAGAAAAATATAAAATCACAATTTGCAGGTTTTCAAAGAGTCTTAACTTAAAGATTGGTCAAAAAAGTTGTTTATTCACTAAAATTAATTTAAGCTTTTATTTTTTTTAGAAACCAAAATCTACAATTTTAAAAATGTGTAACTCTTTCATTATGGAAGTTTGAAAATGCATATAGAAATAGAGAGAAAAATAAAATAAAATCCCACAGTCTTATGACCAAGCTTCAGCAATGATCAACATTCATTCTGCTCTTAATTTATCAACAATTTTCTTTATCATCTAGGAATAGGTGTCTAGATCAATTTATTAAGCATTCATTTCCACTGCCTTATATCAAGAAACATTGTATTTGGCTATCCAAATTTACTATTATAAAGATTCATGAATAGTTTCCAATGTCATTTATCTTTATATTTCTATCAAATTTCTAGGTAAAATTTAAGCATTTATTAATGTTATTGCCTAACTATACTACTTTTTCATTAGGTCTTGCAAAAAGGTAGCTTTCTAGTTTTATCATTTCTCCTGCTTTTATAAGCCTTGATTGTCACATAAAGATCACTATTAAGAATTTGTTGATTATGAAAGTCCATTGAAGACAGGTAGGATAAATGCTTACAATTTCCTCAATGCCAGGTCTCAAATAATGAGCTAGTGCCCTTATAACCTCCTAAGGAGACCAGGAGTTTATATTCTGTTTTGTTGTTTGTTCTATTTTTATTTTGTTTTAGGAACCTGTGGGTTTTATTACATTTTATGATTTCAATCCAATGCAACCATTATTTTTTTTGATGCTCCAGGTATCCTGCCGATGACAGTGGCTCCTGGCTCCTCTTTCTTTGATAAATTTCTTGCTTTTAGGTACAACAGGATATTTAATGTTCATCTTGTACATTTTGTGCCCTAGACTTTGAGTTAGTCATTTGTCCAAAGAGTCCTGGTTCCTTTCACTGAAAAATTGTGTTTAGAAATGACAGCATGGGCATTAAGGGTGATTGTTGCTTCTAGGACTTTCCTGAGCTTGAAAATATACAAATCTTAGAAAAACAATAAATTGTGAATTTGGCCTAATATTTAAAATTGTCATTATAGAGTTTTAATTAATGTGTAAAATTTTACTTGATTATAAGAATATGTATACCTTTTACTCTTTTTAAAAATTTTGGATTCTGAATAATGTTACCATAATTATACTTCCTTTATCTTATAATAATATATATTTGTATAAAATAACCTGTATATGTACAGCAAATTGTTTCAAAATACAAGTATTCATAGTGTCATTCACAATAAGCCTGCCCACTGAAGGCCATCAAAACTCAATGTGGTGGGGAAGCTGGATGGTGCAGTGGGTTAAGCGCTCACTTTGCAACCCTGGGGATCGAGGATCAACTCCTGGCCCCGGCCCATGTGTACCCATACGCTGAACTGGGGAGTGCCCCCAGTTCAGTTCTCACCAGGGCGAGACCCCAGCTCAGTTCCTGCCCTGTGCAGCCCTGCACCCACCCGTGGACTGAAAATTATGTGGAAAAACCAATGATGTTCAACTATGGAGACTGTTGGGCCCTCCCCCTTCTCTCTGTCTCTATCTCTGTATCTCTCTCTTTCTGTCAAAACAATCAAAATAAATCTTAAAAAAACAAGAAACTCAGTGTGGTTCTTTTTCAGACCTTTGAATTCACATTTCTACATTTTTGAGTCAAATTATTATGCTTTTTAAATTCATTTGAAATCACACTTCTAAATGTAGTTTTTCATTAACTCTGTATACTGGTTTCTTCTCATGTTAATAGATTTGCTTTGTGTTTTAGTTTTCATTTAGTTTTTGCTTTTGATTCATGAAAAATCTTTACATGATTCCAATATCAAAAGTATGAACCAAACTATTGTCAATTTCCATCTTCATCCAGTCCCCTCCTTATTTTTTCTTTGAAGAGTAACCATTTTTGTACTTTCCAAATTATTTATCCACTTTTTCTTTTTAAAAAATGTTAGCATACAATACAAACTCTTCCTATATCTATTAGGATCAGTGAAGCAGACCCCTGTGAGTGATATAAAAGATTTATTGTAGAGATTTAAACACTACACATTCCAGAGACCTGGTTACTTTGTTTCCCTAAACCTGGTATGCCTGGATCTTGTGCTGGGCTTAAAGTCAGCAGGACCTGAGTAAGGAAGGGATGATGCACATAGAGGAGGGGAGCAGGGGTAACCCAAAACCTGTGAGTACACACTGGAACCCACATCTGAGAATTGTCTCATGCCTCAGCATCTTCTAGCCTCTGACTTAAATGATGTGAGTAACCTGCAAAAGGCTAGAATGCCTCCATAACAAGACAGATCTTCAGAGAAGATGAAAGAGAAGATCCAGGGGACATTACAGCAGTTGCCTGCCCAGCTGCTTCCCCATTCAGTTCCACCATAATGTCATGCGCTGTATGAGCTGCACCTGTGCCTGACTTCACACTAAGCTGTGTGTGAACCAGTAGTGGACTTCGATCAATCTTCAATTTTTTTGCAAATTTTGCTTGTGGTCAACCCTAAGCTAGAACCATGTGTGAAAAAGAATATTGGGAAACTTAGTTTCAACTAAGCTAAGTTGAAACAAGGCAAAACCACAACAATCCATCCTTTGTCAATTTGTCATCCAACGTATAACACTCTTTTAATCATACTTAGCTCCCAAATAATTAATAATCAAAATTATGTTTCCATCTTATGTAATGAAAATACACCTTATCTAACCAAAATACACTATTTTCTCCCCAAAAGAGGACACAAACTTCTTTCATCCATTTTGGGGTGATATGTATTCCTCTTCTTGCTGAAACACACACTCCTTTAGTATTCTATAACTTAAATACTGGCACATGATGTTTGGTGTTGTGAACACATTAGATGGAAGAGTATTGTATGAAGAAAGACAAAGATTACTTTTTAATGTACAAGGGCCATCCAGAAAGTATCCAGCCATGTAACTATTCTTGTTATATTGACAATAGTTGATTTTTTTCTGGACAGTCCTCATATACAAAGTCTGACAACTAAGTTTGCAAACTCACACTAGAAAATGTGCTACATATCTCATTGCTGACTATCACTATGGTCATCTTCAGAATACTCCTCTTAAGAAGTTACGTACAGATGTCAGTGCCTAGTTCACCTGTCAAAACAATTTCGGAATTCTTGGAATGGCCACCAGAGCTGTCATCATATTGCCCTTGATGTCCTGAATGTCATCAAAATGTCTTCCTTTCAATATTTCCTTTACCTTCAGGTAAAGAAAAGAGTCATTGGGGACCAGGTCAGGTGAATACGGAGGGTGTTCCAATACAATTATTTGTTGACTAGCTAAAAACTCCCTCATAGACAGTGCCCGTGAGCTGGTGCATTGTCATGATGCAAGAGCCATGAGTTGTCGGTGAAAATCTCAGGTCGTTTTTGTGTAACTTTTTTGTGCAGTATTTTCTGCACTTCCAGATAGTCAACTTGGCTGACTGTTTGTTTGGTTGGTACAAATTTATAATAGACAATCCCTCTGATATATATATATAAAAAAAAGGTTAGCAACATCCTTTTTACTCTTGATTTGGACTGACAGAACATTTTTGGTTGTGGAGAATTGACTAACTTCCATTGCGCACTTGGACACTTTGTTTTAGATTCATCATTGTTATACCCATGTTGCACCACCAGTGATAACGCTGCCCAAAACATCGTTTTGCCTCTCCAAAAGGTCTTGGCAAACTTTGACTCTCCTTTGCATTTGTTCATCAGTGAGCTCCTTTGAGACCATTTTTCACACACCTTTCTCATGCCAAGATTTTCAGTGAAGATTTTTCTAACTATTTCTCTATCAAGACTTACTTGATCTGCTATGCTTTTCACAGTCAGTCAATAATTTTGATGCACAACTCGACAAATTTTGCAATGTTTTCCCTCATTACTCACCACCCTGACCTCTCTTTATCAGTGATGCTTTCTCTCCCTTCAGAAAAATATTTAATCCATTTGTCACTGACATTTTCTTTATGGCATTATCCCTATAAACTTGGACTAACATGTCCCTGATTTCACTCCTACTCTTGCCAAGTTTAATAAGAAATGTAATGTTTGTTCATTGCTCTAATTCAAGCTTCTACATTCTTGTGGTAGCACACAAAAACACACAAAACAATATGAATGCCACTCAGCAAGAACACCACTTTATATCGACATGAATACAGTTGTGAGACACTGATATAGCACAAATATAAAACCTTACCAAGGTGTTTGTACCATGCTGCCAACGTCGTCACATGGTGGTAGGTTTGCAAACTTAATTGTCAGACCTCATATGTATACACACACATAATATTTACATCAAAGTAAAGAAAAAATATTTATACTCACTTTATTTCAACTTGAAAACGGGCCATAACTAATATTTATAACTACCATCTTCACCTGCACCTAACAATTCCATTTAACCTTGGTAAGCACCTTGATGGATGATAGTTTCTTCTTTGGTGGGTTGACTTAAATCTTTATTACTGAAGACCTGGCCCATTAAAGTTGTTATATAAATAATTCTGTAATGAATAACCTTGTTCCCAAGTCACCCCTTTATTTATTTATTTATTTTGTGTATCTTTAGGGTAAAATGTATGCATCTCTAAATCTTATATTTTTGCTTTTTGATTCAGATACATTTAAGTAACAAAAGATTCTGTTCTTTCCTTGAGATGAGAATCTTTTATTCAATGATTCTTAGAGAAATGCATTTCTATAAATTAGCATTATACAATACAAATCAAACAATATCCTAGACATATTTAGAAATTATAGTACACATTACATAATTGTGAAGAAGCAATCATTGAATAGACAAACTGTATGTATTGAAATATTTATCATATGATATTGTGTGGTCTGAACTTTAATGAGAAAGCAAATTAGTCATTCTAGCTGCTTAGACAAATCCACAAAAAGAAAGTCTAAAAAACCATTGATTTGTTAGGTGCCAGCAGGAAATTCTTATGACTACATATGATAATGCAGAAAACAGTGATTTACACTGTTTTGGATCTATTTATTTTAAAGCAGAATTGAATTTTGATCCAATTAAGTTTTCAGGGATCATCTATAACATCATATTATTTTCCTCAGTGAAAATAACATTTTTTTTTTTATGATTCAAGTCAAAAATTTATTCAGACTGTCATATATGTACCAATTTCATTAAACATTTTATGGAAAAGTACTATATTTTTATTAGATGTTTAAGTTATAAGAACCAAAACTGATCATTTGTCTCCTCTTTTTTTTGACACTCTTAGTCACTCTAAGCCTGTTAAGTAATCTAAGAAGTTTATAATACCTGAAGTAGAGGGTTTGTAAGCTGATATATAAGGAAGCTGAATAGAAATTTTTGAAGTTGATGAAAGTTTTAAAATTACGACAGAAAAAAATCTATTGGGTTCTGAGAAAATATGGGGATTCAGGAGATAGGAGGCTGGATGAATCAAAGTCATAAAGGATCAGTGTGCATGAAATAAGGATATATTTTTTCTAGGAATAGGATTGATAAAACATACACTAGGCCTTAAATCAGTTGGCTTAGTCAACTTTGATACTACATGGGTCTGTGGTTGCATCAGAAATTTTTACTAAAAGAGAATTCTAGATAAATTTAGAAAAACGGGACAGTATTCTGTGTGTGTTTTACACCTTCCTAGCTCCCTGGTCAGATTTCATCCTCTCAGCCAACTACTGTTCAAATTTCTCTTCTCATGCCTTCTCCTTACAAAATCCCCAGGTTTTCTTGACAGTTCTCTAAGTTTCTCACACTATAGCAATATTTGGAAAATGTTTTTGACTGCTACTTATGGTAAAAAATATATTTTACATTACCAACCAGGCCACACATGTACACAACTAAAATATAAATAAATAAAAGGTTTAAGAAACAATACTTTCCCCCATTACATTCAATACAATGGGGCTATCCAGAAAGTATCCAGCCATGTAACTGTTTTTTTGTTATATTGACAATGGCTGTTTTTTGTTTGTTTGTTTGTTAGTTTGTTTTTTTCCAGACAGCCTTCGTGTGTTGATATTTTGTATTCTATTACTTTCTAACTATTCCATTCTATGTTACTAAGAACAGAATTCTGGCTTCCATTCACCAGGTTGATAGTATACATAATATTGCACAATGACTTGAGATCCCTATGATATACTAGTGACAAAATCTGGAACTCCAACCTACATTTCATTCTTGAAATCTAGACATGACATGTACCTTTTAGGAATCTTTTCCTAGATGCCATACCTTTCTCATACATTTAATTACTTAAGATTAAAACCTTTCTGTCTTCTGTTTTCCAGCCTATGAACGGAAACAGCACCCACCCAGTTATTGAATGCAGAAAATTGAGAGGTGTGCTAAGTGGAGAAAAGAAAAGACATCCTTAATCAATATTTTTTAACTGTAAGTAACAGAAATCATAGCTCAAACTGATTTAAATGATAAGGATATTTATTGGCTCACTAAAGTTGGCTTAAGAACATGAACTATATACCAGAGGAGTGGCTGTCTGAAGGAGCATTACAGTTCTGGAAGGAAGAGAGAATGAGAAATGGCTAATAGTTGAGCAACTAATAATGCCATTTTCATGTAGCCAGTGTGTCCTGCCTCTCCTCTCATGCCATAGAGACTGCAGTTAATTCATCACTTTCCTAGTACCTGGTCATGTAGCCCTCCCATCACTCTGAACTGAGCACTTCTGGGAAGCACTTGAAATTAAGCCGTTATCACTCGGTTTTGAAATCTATTTTGCTGTGGATTCTTCCTTCTGCTTCATCCCCATCACCTATTAAGTCACTCAATTTCACTTCTGACATTACTCACAAATGATTCCTAAAGTCATAGGAAGGCCTAATCCTTTCAAACCTAACCTATTATAAAAGTTTCTAGCTCTGACACCTATGCTTCCTTTGGTTTTTAAAGAGGTATTTCTAAAATGCAAATACAACCATATCAGTAGTATTTCTCTGATCCTTCAATGCTTACTCATTGCCTAAGGAAATTAAAAGTTCTAAATTCTTATCAGGCATGCAAAGCTGTTGATAATGTGGATCTTATTTATTTCTTATTACTATTTACCCCACATGAGCCCTATGATCCTTTCATAACAAACCTCATACAGCTCCTCACTGCACCATCATAATCCATATTTTGCTTTTTATGCTGAAAAATCTCTCCCTTTTTACTTACTTACTGTCCCTGAGAAACCTCACAGGTACCATAATATATGTTCTGTTTTGCAGCAACAGTTTAATAAACTTAATTGCATTTGGCAATGGCGTGTTTCTATTAGTCTTTAGAAAATGTGTTTATTTATATAGAGCAACATTTCAAGGCACAGACACATAGAAAATCAAAATACTGTTTGTAAGGCACACTGCACAAAGTGGCAGGTGGTTGGACATTTTGGCAGGAAAAGGCATCACCTGTCACATAAAGATTAAGAAATATCAACATTGCAGAGTACCTTTAACCCAACATGTAGTTTGAGGAGTTATAGTAGATTGAAGGTGCACAATGACATGGTATAAAAAGATGATTTTTGGCAACAACTCAGAATGTAAACTCCCAACAATCAAATCAAGGCCTTAATCAGAACCCCCCCTTCTTATGAAGAACAGATATTACTCATTGTTATCAAATGTGTGACCTTTAAGAGCAGATATTTCACTCTGTACCACTTACCAATCTCATACCTCTTTATTAATGTAGTTCTTTGTCCCACAAGCAGAGAGGAGTGGAAGGGACAGCTCTCCTCATTTTAGCAGAAT
>PVKE010015528.1:0-33343 GCA_004027555.1 Craseonycteris thonglongyai
ACTCCAAATGGCCAAGCAAAAGGCTAAGTGATTGAGAAATTATGTGGTATTATTTCATCGAAAGGAGCACATTGTTTTTTCATTAAGTTCTCTTAGAGGAAGAAAGGAAGGAAGAAAGGGATAAAAAAAGGTAGAAGAGAAGGAAGGAAGGAAGGATGGAAAAAAGTGAAGGAGGGAGGGAGGGAGGAAGGAAGGAAGGAAGGAAAGAAGGAAGGAAGGAAGGAAAAGTCCATCAAAATAGTGGTGAAAGTTTTTGAGCCTATGTGTTGTTCTACCATCAGTTTCATAACTATCCATGTTTATTCTACTTGAGGTTAGTTTCTGTATTTTAACACTACTATGTATGAAGATGAAGTGTTGATTTTACCATAAACCTGCATGGGAACAGGTTCATCAGATAATGCATACATTAGCAGAAGTAACTTTCCAACTTTTCATTTGTTTTGATGTCACTTTATTACAAGAATCTGTATCCTGGCAATAGAGCTATTGTGTTGCTTTGCTGAAAATTACTGTGTGTAACAGCCTTAATATGTTTGACTTATTGTTAAAGCCCACCAAACATGATCCGTGTAAGAGAACATAATTCTTAGGAAATAGAAGATCCATTCCTTATTTCTATTATAATTACAGTAAAATCATTATAGATAAATCAAACCCAAGTAATTATTCTTAGGAAAGAAAAGGATATTTTGCTTTCTAATGTCATGGAAGATGCTGTGTGTAGAATCTGTTAGCTTGCTCAGTCTCAAACTTGCTGAGACAGCTCAGAAATATCAAATGCAACTTTCCACACCATTTCCTCCACCAAACTTCATTTCCATCATCAACAGTGGTGAAATTACAGGCCTTCAAACAAAACATATGGAACAAAAATCATTTTATCTGAATGGGAATGTAACATCAACACCCCCACCCCAACCTCAAGCAAAAGAAAATAAAATAAGCCATCTTTATATATCTTTGAAGACAATCTACAGGAGGTAAATTTTCCCTCATAGCAACACCCTACTGAAAAGTGTGTGCTTAGAAAACATTTCAATTACTAGCTAGCTGAATGTGATTCACAATGCTCAACTAAACTTTTTTTCCAGTTCTCTGAATATGTAGGAAATTACTTGAAGAAAAAAACTATAGAAAATAAAAATGCTAGCATCAGCAGTTGAAATTGGAAAGAGTAATGTTCAATAGAGTGGTCAAATAAACTAAATTTATTGAAACTGCACTAATACATTATACATGATGAACTGATGTTGTTAACTGGCCATAAAGAGACCTACAAGAATCCATATGAAGAAAGGGACCTTTTTTACTATACATCTGAAGAATCTCTTGGCTTGGGAAAATGGTTGTTTTGGCTTATTCTCTTCCTTTAAAATGCCCAAGGCTTTTTCTAAATGTGAATGACCTGACCTCATTTCTGATTGCTGTGTGCCAGGTTGGTTTGTCTGCTGTTGTTATTTCCCAAAAGAGGGCAGTTACTCCACATTGTTTAAATTGTGTTTCTGTATCCTTAATGCTTTCTTCAGACAGCTGTGCGATAGCTATTGTAGGACATTCTAGGAGCAAAGCATTTTCACCATCTTACAAAATGTAATAGAAAAATACAAAAATTACTTCATTTGCTGCACCACACAAAGTAGAAACATTTGCTTAAAAATGTCCCTAAAGAATGTTGCTGAATATTTGCATCAAGAAAAATCTCTTTAATTACAAAATAGCAAAACAATGGTTTTAACAGTAAATTAACACCCTGAGTTAGCGGTGGTTTGAATAATCCCCCAAAGAGACCTAGTGTGCATGCTAAAATAGACAAAAATGCTGCTAAATCTACACTGTAAAAAAGAATAGAGACAATCCCTAGTTTACAGGCTTGAATTCTGGGAATTATATATAAAGCAATTTAGAAGCAACAGAATACAGAGTTTTAGCTTAAGAGTTATAGAGAGCTGAGTTGTAAGTGGGCTAGCATATTTGTTCATAAAATAAACTGTAGATTTCATATATTTAGTGGTATTTTTGAAGTAATCATAAATCACTTGAAACTACATATGTAGAACAATTTTTATATTAGATAGTTTATCAGATTTTATTGCTATGACTTCAAGTTCATTCAGGGATAAACAGAACATAAATTGATATGTGAAAATAATATTATAGTATTTTGAGCACATTAAATATAAGAAGTTTGATATTTTATCCTTTAATAATTGTTTTTAAAATATTATATATGCAGTATCATTAGATGAACTTATGGGTGGTGCTAAAATCTACATATATGTCTTTCATTGTCATAATATGAAATTTAAATTTTGTGGCTTCCCACCCACCCACATTCAGTTACTGAAAACATTTCAAAATATGTATCTGTTTAATTAAAACTTTAGTATGCCTTGGATGCAGAAGGCTTATGAGACTGATTGAGTGTGATCTTTTGAGGAATGCCAGGAAACTGATTTTAATTTAGAAGGGTTATAAAACTATATGGTGGCAGGAATAGAATCAGGAAATTCTGACTTTTTATTCTGGGAGCAAATATATTTCACAGTAGAGACTATATTATAGCATGAGCACATTGTGTGCAATAGAGGAATTGCTTTTGTAGCATAAAGTTATATTATACATAATTTCATATTATATTATATATGGTCACTTTAGAGGGTTTGTACTCACTCTTTGTGTATTAGATGGGACTTTGACATGAGGAAAATGCACGGAAGCCTTAATGATAATTATTTTTGTGTTTTAATGTCTCTCCAGTTGCCGTAATTTTATGATGTAGTTTTAAAGGACTTAAAGGTAAGTGGTTCTAAATTATAAAATTAAATCACATTCAGTGTTACTTATAATAATTATATTATTCACTTAAACTTATTTTTTATGCATATAAACTATTGGGAATTAAATTTAATAGTGTTGTGGCCTCTACTTGTCTATTAAGTAATATATGCTGAACAGTTATTTTTTCTCAGGGGAACGTCACTGTAAAACGAGGCAGACTCCATTGGGCAAACGTATATCATATTTGATCTTTGGGTTGTCTACACTGATCTGTAGTATGTGCTTATCAAAGACTTAAGAAATAGAGAAAGAAACATTTTATTGCACCTTGTGTGAAATATCAGATTTGCCTCCCAGGAATACATATTTGTGTTTATGGTCAAGAGACCAGGGAGAGCCAAGTTGGAGCAATATGCCTCATGGATGATAAGTAGAGAAGTGAGTCTCAGGAAAAGCACAACTGCCCACATACTTTTGAGAAGTCTTTCACATCAATGGATTGTTAGCCAGTAGTTATATTTTTCATTGTGCATAGAAAGAAACTTCTATGTTAGATATTGTCTCTCCCCCAAAGTCAAGAACGTTTAAGAATTATAAAATTGGTCTAATGGAATTTTTAAATAAGTACTGTTCTGTAACCACAATCTTAATCAAATCACTCAGTAATTTCAAATTTTTACTTATATTAAAGCAGGGTGGGTGAGACTTTTATAATTACTGAAGATATACAGATTGTAATGTCTTTCCTCATAGAAATGAGATGACAAAAATTCAACAATTAACTATGAAGCAAAAATGCTATTTTGGTTTTTATAATTTAAAATATTCATAAATACCATGTGCAATTTTACTTTAACCAGAAGTTATAAACTAATTCGTGAGGACTCCTATAAACCTTGTATAAGCAGCATTTATCTCATTGTAGCCAAGGGCCTGTCAATATGTCCCAGCAGTGTGAACTCAAGTCAGTTATTCAGCTTCTCTGTGCTTTGGTTACCTTATATATAAAGTGAGAATAACAATGATACTAATTTTCTAGGGTTGTTGTGAAGATGTAAGTCTCTTAAAATGGTGCCTAAAATTTTGTAGGTGACATATAATTGTAAGCTTATATCCTAGAAAAGATACATATTTAATAAATGTATAATATATTTCTAAATATATTAATGCAATAGTAATTTCATTAAGAACTACTTTATATCCTCATCATCAAGTTTCTGAATTAGTAGAATAAAAGTATGACTCTTCCTTTAGATAATATTTTTTTTCCTTCTTAGCCTGTGGTTTACTTTACTTAGAATACTAAAACATCTTTTATTACAAAGCTGGCTACTAGCATTGATAAAAAGTGATCATAAAATGGTGTTATAAAAAAAAATATTAAAATTAGATAACTTATTTTCAATTGAACTGGTACATATACACATATATGTACATAATTGCTATTATCTAATGTATATATCATTTACATGTTCTATGTGATTACATTTTAATATGTTTCCTTAATATCAATACCTCAGGGCTTGTCATTAATGAAGTAAAAGACTTTCTTAAACAATAAGAAATCTATTTTTCCAATATCATTATAACTGACATTACCAACTAATAATTATAAAATATATTTTGTTGAGTGGGACTATACATGAAATTATAATTAAGGGCAAATCAATAAAATGGGTGAACTCTTTTCTTTTTGTGTTGGGTTATAAATTGGCAATAAACCTCTAATCTATAATCATGGGCTCGTCTTCTTCCAGCTTTTCATGATTTGCTTTACTATCTATATAAGGGCTCTTAAAAAAAAAATCCAGCTACAAATGCCTCTATTTTTCACATTACAAGACTGGATACTTTTTGGACAGCTCTTGTGTACTTTTTTTCCTTTATATTTCCATCTACACTACCACTCAGCCTACAAATATATTTGAATTCCACATATTAAAATATTTTCTATGGACAGTTTACTCCCTTTTTTGTTTATCATCCTATCTTTTGTGCCGTCATCAACTCATTCAATAACAAACTATTTTTCAGATATGTACTAGACTCTGACAACATGAAGATAGGGAAGATAAAAAACTCTGTCTGAGGAAATTCACTGTCTAATAGAAGGAAAAGATAGCTAGGAAATATGGATGTCACACCTGCCTGCACAAAGACCTCAGTTCTGCTCTCACTTCCCTGACTCTCTTTATGTCCCCTGAGAGAAGCTACGTGGACCAAGGTCTGATAGATGACATTTTTTGTTATTTCACATTTTCTAATTCTTCAGTTTATTGGGGCATGAGTTAACAAAAATCGTATTGGCTCTTCCTGGTTTATAAATTTATATTTAAATTTATACAGAGACTGTGGAAAGCAAATTGAGATAAAACATGATGTAGATGATAAGTAAAGAATCCAGTCTACAAAACAGAAGGAAGTAGATGAATGAAAAATGAATACATAACATAGTACTGTATTTGAGCTAGAGACTTAGAGAGAGAGATGTACACATATACATACACACACACACACACACACAAAGAGAGATAACTGCTTGAAGGTGTCTTTCTTTCTTTGTAGCTCTATTATATTTTATATAATATAATCATAATCATACATGTGTGTATAATTTCATCATACACATATATAATCATATAAAGTAGGCTGAGTGCCCTGCCCATTTCTTATGATGATTTATTAGCTCTCTGGAAAAATATCTTTTTTTGCCAAACAGACAAGAGTGGAAAGTAACAGATACTCCTTATTTCTCATAAAAGAAACAATATATGCTAAGATATCATGGGATTAAACAAAATTGTGTTGGGGAATGAAGCAGTTCCTAAGTATAAGAGGTCAAGGAATGTATGTCTGAAGCAGTGGCCAGTGGTGATGCTAAAATAGATCATGAGTGGCCATGTTCTCCCTAGTGTGGAGTTTGAATTATATCCTGCAGGCAACTGAGAGTCACTGAAGAATTCTACTGAGGGAAATAGCATGATCAGAGATTTTTGTATTAGAAGATTTACCTTTCACATATTCTCGGGTGAATTGTTGGCTGGCCATATGTAAAATGTCATATACCATGTTCAAATAAAAATGCTCATGAAAATTTTGTTCTGTCCCATACACAAAAGTGACAAAACTAAATCTGGTAATAGAATCTAAAAAATAATAGTCAATCTATGCAAGACTTAACTGATGGGCTGGAATGATAAACATAATCCTTGCCTATGGGTGCTTTGAGAGAAATAGGAAGATAGGCAATGGAAAACTTCTATTTATTCATCTTCTAGCTTGGGGCAAAGGGAATGTTAAACTAAAAAACATGTGGTCAGTCCATTACTGAACAGGGAAACTTCCTAAGTGGGAGAGGAGCTCGTTAATATAGCACCTGTCACATACATTGTAGGTGTTTTCTTTTTCTGATAAGAGATTTTGAGCAGAACAGTTTGGAGACCACTGCTTTTATTCTGCATTTATTTTCTTTTCAGAGTCTTAGAAGTAGACAGAAATAATCAATAGTTCAGTGTAGCCACACTAGAATAGTCTTTAGCTAATTATTGAAAATAAGGCCAAAGCCAGTAGTACATCAATTCTGGCTTTTGATTTGAGAGAACAATCCAATATTCCCAGATATAAGATGAATGATGTTAGAGTTGGAAATGAAATAGGGGTGATGAAAAAAATTTGAACATTTTTGTGTTGGCCAAGTCAGATCTAAAAATAAATCTATTCAAACATCAGTATAAGTATGTCAAATGAATGTGAAATCTATTAAAATCTGCAATGTGAACAGAAGAAACGTTACACTCTCAAAGCTTAGATCAGTGTTCGTAATAATCAAATAAGAAATCAGATATAGTAAATTTAAAGGGTATCTTTATATTTATAAAATAATCCAAAATACAAAAGCAGGAGACATAAAGGCACACCTATTTTATTTCTAATTGATCACTGCTTCCAGTTTTATTTCTCTCAAGTCATTCACCCACCTAAATCCCGACCATAGTTTGCCACCACTCACAAGGTAAGTAAAATAAGCTTGCCATAGGGTTTGCTAGGAACAGGCACCTATATGAACCTTCAGCCTTATTTCTTATGACCTCTAACAAGACACTTGACACTAGTGTTGAATTGGAAATGTTTCTCACAAATACTATTAACACTTCTACAAAGTGACTTATTTCTAGAGCCTTCCTGTTTCTACTCCATATGGTGAAAACGAATTCATCCTTTACTACTTGTCTCCACGGAATGTGGCCCTGACTCCACTGGGACCAGTTTTGGTGGACTCGTAATATTCTCTACACATGTGTACTACTTCATTATTGGAGTAGTTTTCAGTTATTTGCTGTGTGTTTGTCCTATTCTTTGGAATGTGAATTCCTTGAGATCACAAGGTATGCTTTACTCGTCTTTGTAAGTTCAGTGCATTGCACAGAACAGTAGAAGAAATGACAGTGAGCTGTGAGGCTGGCAGAGAAGAAGAGAGAGAAATTGAGATGGAAAACAAACAAACAAACAAAAAAACCCCAGCAAGGATTCCTAAAAATATTACAAAAGAATTGAGAGGTACAGAAATTAGCACAGAATTGACTGACAGAAAATTGAGTGATTCGGGTGGTATGCTTTATAAGTTCCTCCATAATACAGAGGAAAGGATAAAAGATAAAATAATGATAGGAAAGATAATAAATAAAGACGTTTTCTAAAAGCTTATAAGAGAATAAAATCGTGAATCAGAAACCAAAATGAGTGGAACAGAAGCAATTAAAAAACAATAGGGGGAAGCCAGGATGGCTCAGTGGGTTAAGAGCTCACTTTGCAACCCCAGGGACCAAGGATCGAGTCCCTGCCCTGGCCAGTTTGGACCCATATGGTGAGCTGGGGAATGACCCCCAGTTTGGTTTTTACCAGGGTGAGACCCCAACCCAGTTTCTGCCCTGTGCAGACCAGTGCCCACTTGTGAAATGAAATTATGTGGAAAAACCAATGATGTGAAGCTGTGGAGACTGCTCTGGGACCTCCCACTTCTGTCTCTGTTTGTATATCTCTCTCCCTGTCAAAAACAATAAAAATAAATCTTTAAAAAACAATTGGAAAGCTGGGATGGATCAACGAGTTAAGCACTCACTTTGCAGCCCTGGGGACCAAGGATCAAATCCTGGCCCTGACACTTGCAGACACGCATATGCTGAACTGGGGTGTGCTTCCATTCAGGAGGTCCCCAGTTAAGGTCTTGCCTCTCCTCCCCTCAGGTTGGTCTCTGGCTCAAGGGGCGTGCCTCCAATGTGGGAGGGCCCAGCCCAGTTCCCACCCTGTGTGACCCCTGCCCACCTGTGCCAAATGAAACCACGTTGAAAACTGATGATGTACAACCATGGAGACTGCTTTGGGCCCTCCGCCTTCTCTCTTCTCTCTCTTTCTAAAAACAATAAAAATATATTTAAGTGAAACAGAATAAATAAAATATGAATGAGGACAACTTTACTGAAGTAAAAATAAAAAATCACATCTGAAAAGATTGCTATTCTCTAGGCAAAACGCTTACTTAGAGACATATTTTTAGCCTGTTCCATCTCAAGAAGAAAAAAAGTCCCGGCTTAGAAACAGAATAATAACAATGATAGGTAACAAAACCATAATTATTTTTTTATATTTTATATCATGGTAATTGCCCTCTACAACATGAACTTCTGGAAGACAATGGGACAATAACAAACAGTAAAATTTTGAGAGAAAACAGTTTTGAAACAAAGCATCAACACACAAGCAAGTTAATGTTTACATGTAAATACAGCAGAAAGGTTTTTTCTCAGAAATGCTAATGGCTTTGGGGTGCTGAGGCAGTGACAACACAGTGAATGTGTCAAACAAAAAATACTTCTACTTTACAACTGACCTATGGATAAATAAAAACAAAGAATTCAGGAACATGTAGTTTATAATATTTAAGTGCCGTACTACTTTTGATCACTGAAACATTAACATGAAATTACAAACCAAAACAGTTCCTATTGGAATAGATAAAACAAAAAGAGAATACTTACAATTTCTTAAAAATGAAATAACTATTTGGGTTGACATTCCAGATTGAGTTAATAAGAAAATAGAAATGGGTGAGAGATAAAACGATCAAAAATCTTTTTTTCCTCTGTATGAGGAAAAAGAAGATTAACACTTTTGTGTATTTGTTTTCTTTTTTTCTTTGAAAGTTTTTTATTACATTTATTGGGGTGACATTAGTTAGGAAAACTTACATAGGTTGTGAGTGTACAATTCTACAGAGATAGATTCATGTAAGTTTTGGAAAACTGAGAGACAAATAACACTGGAAATAAGAAAAAGTTTGACTTTCAATTCATTTTATAGAACAGAAGAACAGCTTTGCATATATCATTTTACACAGAAAATAAATGAAACAAGAAATTATAATAAACCAACAATAGAAAATAAGAAAACAAATGTAACCAAGAACAGAACATCAGTTAGTGCTATATTCAAAGGATAAAGTCTGCTACTGAAACAAAAATGCTCTGATATTGTGTTAAAAGTAAACAACAAAAGTAAATTCAATTAGTAATACATACTGACCATAATAGCAAAACCTAAAGCAGAATTACACTGAACATTTTGAAGGAATGGGCAAAATTTATTAGATAAGCAATGAAACGAATAGGTGTTTCATTAGACAAAAATAGGATTTATGAAAATAAAGAGAGTAATTTTATATTGATTAAAAGTTATACATTTCATAATAAGGCTGTAACATTGAATCTCACTAAAATGTGAACTCCTTGAGTACAGAGATTATCTCTAAGGCCAGACAAGTGCATAGCGTTACTTCAAATAAAGTTTGTTAAATAAAGTAGGCCAAAGAGAGTAAAATTTTTATAGGTAAAACTTAATACTCACTCACTTTTGTGTATGTATGGTGTGCACCAATGCAAGATCCAATATATATATTAATGCCTTCAGGTATATGATGAGGACCATCCAATCATGCTATGTAACAAATAATAGAGAAGCAAATATTTATGACAAAAGCCATGAAAAATCTGAGGTAAATTGACAAACACAATTTCTGAAAGTCATTAATTAGCCTATCTCATTAAAATATTATTGAATACATGAAATATAAAAAGACTGAGGGTTTGGACATCATAATTAATAAAATCAAATTAATATGTACCCTATTTTGTGCCCAATAAACAGAGTACCCATTTTAAATAAGGTTGACTAAATAAAAGACTAAATGAATGTATTTTGTATACAGTGTTATTCATTGAGATAGAAAATTCAAGGTTATGATCCGTTTTAGGTACCTGGTTTGAGACATTTCAGTACTGACAATTTGTTTTCTGGTGTGTACAGTGATAGCCTCAGTTTTAGTTTAACAACTTAAAATCATCCAAATAATCTAACACTGAGTAATTGAATTTCATGAATTGCAATTCCAACTTATCTGAAGAAGAAACTACTGGAACAGTGTGAATTAGCCATCAAACTGCTAACAGGGCAAAGTACAAATATGACTGAAGGCCCTCATTCCTACGGGTAGTTGGATGAGGGATGTATCCGCTGGTTGAGCCAAGAGCCTGACCCAGGTAACCAGAAGCTCCTCACTCGACATGTTCCCACAACTGGAGCCATTTTCAAGGATACAGCCTAGAGCGAGAAATATGATGTTGAGACCATCTGGTGCATACAGTAGTACCCTTTATTCATGGTTTTGATTTTTGCACTGTTACCTATAATCAACCAGGATCTGAAAATATTAAACAGAAAATTCTAGAAATAAATGATCTATAAGTTTTAAATGTATGCCATTTTAAGAGTAATGAGATCTGTCACCCAGTTTTTTTTTTTGTCTGGGACACGAATCATCACTTTGTTCAGCATCTCCATACTTTATGTGCTTCTGTACCCTTAGTCACTTAGTAGCCCTCTTAATTATCAGATCAATTATGAGAGAGACCACATTCACATACATTTTATTACAGAATGTTATTATAATTGTTCTATTATTAGTTTTTTATTAAACTATGCCTAATTTATAAATCAAACTTTATCATATTTATGTATATATAGAAAAAAGCAGTATGTCATATAGAGAATTCAGTACTAACTTGTTTCAGGCATCCACTGGGGATCTTAAAACAATATACCCTCTGTGGTTAAGGGGGAATGACCCTATGTGACTGAACTCCTTTAAGACCTCTACATAAACTATTAAGGTCCTGGTAGTCAGTGTACTGATCTACTTTTCTTGCGACCACTCATGACAAGCCTGACATGTAAATTCCTTTGAGTATTAACTCCACTTCCCAATCTGGAGTGGTCTACATCTTTCTTCAGTCTCTTCTTGCCTTCTGTGTGTGGAGCCCAGTTTGTGAAGCAACAAATCTCACCTTGGAGTTTATGTCACTCAGCTACAGAAACAAAACATCTCGGAGGGAAGCACAGGTTGTCTCCTGAACTGAAGAAGTCTCTGTCATTGGAGATTTCAGGGAATTATTTTCTGTAGCTGAGACTGTATGAAGGGACACATCCAAGGGGAAATGCTGAGAAACTAAGGCCAAAACAGTTTGACAACAACTTTCTGGGGTGTTTTGTCCCAGCTTTCATTCCTTCTCTTTGTGATTTGTACCGCCCCTGCTCATTTCAATGTTCACTTGGCATTAAGTTTTAATGCTATTCCTAAACTGAGGCTATAAGAGCCTTGGTTAGATACCGTAATATAATCAGACATTGGGGAAAAAAATGATTTCCTCAGTTATTCTCTGTCAGAGTATTTTATGTATGGGGACATGGAAAAGATTATATATATATATATATATATACACACACACACACATATATGTCTATATATATATATATTGTATATGTATGTGTGTGTATATATATATATATGTGTGCGTATATATATATATATATATATATATATGCTTTCCAGAAAGTAGCCATAAATGCCTCTATTTTTTATATTACATGTAAGATTATATATTCTTAGCTTATAATGCCAGTCATATTTCAATCATTCTCTAGATCAAAGGCCTTGTCACATAATTACTAAATAATAATTTCTGGGCATCAATCACAGTCATCACTAGTTTTTGAAACTCCCTGAAGATTTTATATGCAGTTGGTTTTGAGAGAAACTCCTTAGATTAAGTTATTTAGAAATCCTTTGTTCTTTGTTCATATGTCAACTGTGATCACAGAGTAATTTTGTGAATGGTTCTTTACATGTCTATATTTTGAAAATAGTTCTTGAAATTATGCTAGTGTTTTTTTTTCCTGAAAAGAAATATTTGCATATCAATTATGATATAGTATGGTATATCCAAACCTGTTTAGAGTTTAGCATTAATTTCTAATGGTTCTCTGTTATAGAATTTAACTTGTGAATTTACTAAAATATCTAAACTTGCTCACCCTTAGGGTATGTAAGAATGAACTTCTGCAATCCTGGGGGCAAATTGCAGATCAGCATTTTTTAGTGCTGCCTAAGATCCTTTGTGTGTGTGTTTTTAAAAATTACCAACATAGATCAAGTTCATGTTAATTGTATGAAAAAGCAACAGAAATAATTCGTAACATTTACACAACTTTAAGTAGTTAACCTAGTTCTGAGGCAGCAGAATTATTCAATAGTCAGCACCTTAAAGTAGGCAAAACATGTAATAAAGCATTTCCTTTTACTACTTTTGCAGGCATCGTTGGGTAGTGTATGTAATAATGTTGTGGTTGTATTGATGTGGTTTAAATAAAAAATATCACAATCTAACCTAATATGTTTCTTTACATATGCTAAGCAGTAGACTCGAATGCTTTCTCTTTTCTTCAAAGGTTTCATGTCGTCTTAGCGGAGTAGAAATGACATTCAATAGAGCAGGCGCCTTAATCCCTTCTGTAAAATTACACACACACACACACACAACAGAAAAAATACCTGAACTTTAAAAACTTTATAAAAAAGCAACATTTATTGAGTGTATAGTTCAATACTTTATTGACTGAACAATAAGTCTGTCTTTTTTCCTTGAAAAGAAGGCCCCAGAATAATGTGAAAAAAAAACCAAATGTTAGAAAGGAGTTGCTGTATACTTCCTGAGGAGCTGAATAGCATTTTCTGTCTCAATCAGACACATTTAGTACATGATCTCGTTGTCCTTCTGAATAAATTGTATGGTTTTATCAGTAAAAGGTGAGTAACAAATCAAGGTTATTTTATTTTCTATTATTGAATCTATGATTTTAGATGGGACACAGGTTTAATTGAACATAGGTCAATACTGTAGTCAGCATTAGCAAAAATTTGTGGCAAGTTAAAAGTCCATGAAGTCTTAATATTATAATGATATTTCCAGGATTACAATGACCCTCCTTATACTCTTTCTCTCCCTGTTCTCTTTTACACTTTCTAATTGTCCTGTTACCGTGCTGGGCCTTTCATATGTTCACCATTGACAGATTTCTGTGTGTGTGCATGTGTGTGTGTGTGTGTGTGTGTGCACGTGCCTTAAATTTTAATCCAATCAGTATTCCACAAGTTTCTTTCTTAAACACAAATGTCTTATAAAACATTATAGAGCGTGGAAATAACATTTTTTAAATTGTGCTATGTGATGATTAATTTTGTGTGTCATCTTGAATGGAGTAAGAAATTCCCAGGTAGTTGATATAATATAATTTCTGAATGTGTCTCTGAGGGTATTTCTGAAAATGTTAGTATTTGATTCAGTAGAATGAGTAAAGGAGATCCTGTCTTACCAGTTTCGGTGGGCATCATCCAATCTATTTGATCAGAGAAAGGATGAATGTTTTTCTTCTTGCTTGAGTTGCTACATTCTTCTCCAGCCCTTGGATTTCAATGCTCCTAACCCTCCAGCTTTTGGATGTGAAGTGAATTATACCACTGGCTTGCCTGGTTGTATAGTTTGCAGATGGCAAATTGTAGGACTTCCTGACCTCCATAATCATGTGAGCCAATTCCCATAATCTCTCTCTCTCTCTCTTTGTCTCTATGTATACAGATGTATACACATACATATTACTATACACATATGTGTATATATTGTATATGCATATGTCTAATTATGTGTTGTATGTTTTTATGGGTTGGAAGAAGATTTTGGTTTTAATCATATTTCGGCAACAATAGTTGAATACACTTTTTTGAAATTGTAAATAAATATTGCTTTTACAGAAGAATCTGAGACCCAAGGAAATCTTTTTTTTTTTTCATGCTTCAGTGGAAATTAACATGATTTGACTTCTAAGCCCCTCTAAGGTTATTGACATTTCCTGTGTAACAGCAGCTCATTGAGTTGTGTAAAGCCAGCCTGAGCAGACTTTCTCAGGGCAAGGACAACTCGTATTTCTCCAAGTGTCTTGGTCACTAGCTATTTATTTTATTATTCAGGCGGTCACCCTAAAATTGCTTGCTGGTCCATCAGTGAACTGAGATAGACATCTTGACCAGTGCTGGTGTAAAGACTTATTTAACAGACTTAATGACTATGTAATTAGTTCTACAGTTTGAGGTAGCTGAGTTAAGTAATGAAAGAGAGGGAGAAAAAAGAAGAGGGGTGGAAGACTTACACACATAAATTGATTTATTAATATTTGCTCTAATAGAATATGAAATAAAGCATATTTACAAGATTAAGACATACACATGAATTAATTTTAATGAGAGATTTAAAAAAGTGATACATAGCTACAGGATTGAGAAGTAATAAAAAATAGATAGTAATAAATGTTATACTACAGTAGTTTTGACTGCTGTGGGAAGTAGATTTGTAATAAAAAAGAAATGGGCAAAGCAATCTAACTTGTAGCAATATACTCTGTAAATTACCAAAAAATTATAAATAGCCAATTTCTAAAATAGCTTACATGAGAATAAAAGAATGTGAAGGTCCGCTGAATCAGTCTTTTACAAAACTATAATGTGTAAATATCTTTTTAAAAATTGTACTTGGGTATTTAATCTCATAAAAACAAATTCTTACAAAAATATCTAAGGAATGATGGCTTTTAAGCAGCAATTAAAACTTAAACTTAGAATAGGTTGTTGATACTACTTCAATGTCTTATGGTATTATACTAAGTTTTTAGAAAAAGAGTTAAGGGCTAAGGTGAAGAAAGGAATTTGAATTAAATATTACCCTCATTTCAGTAGAAACAGGTGATATAATGACCTTACAAATGATCTAACAAAAAAGCGTTCTATACACTTTACCATTGCAATATGGTTTTTCAAAAGTAATATATATCAGAAAAATGATTCCTATTTCATACCAATGAGATCATTATTTGAACAATGATCTGAAGAAATCTTTTTAAATTTACAATTGAATTTAAGCAAATACTAATTAATTAGTATTATGTTACACCTCATTGCTACTTAAATGTGGTTTTGTCCTATATTAGTTTACATGCCTGTAATTTAAATAAGTGTACTTTAAACTCATAAGCTTCAGTTATATAATTCAAAGTTTTAAATAAACTAACAGAACATATCTCCTCCAATTGGTAACAGATAAAGGTGTAAAGTATAAAAATGTGGAGATAATATTTTGTTTAAACTTGTTTCTTTAAACATTTATTACTTGACAGAGTGGAAAAAAAGTGAACTATGAATATATTTAAACAATATGAATGTAATAATATAACTTTTCAAATTATTATTTGTGAATCATAACATTCACCAGGTTTATTTATTTTTTAAAAAGATTTATTTTTATTGTTTTTTGACAGAGAGAGAGATACAGAGACAGAGAGAAGGGGGAGGGCCCCGAACAGGCTCCATAGTTGTATATTATTGGTTTTTCCACATAGTTTCATTCCACAGGTGGGCGTGGGGCTACACAGGGCAGGAACTGGGCTGGGGTCTTCAACCCGGTGAGAACCGAACTGGGGGCACTCCCCAGTTCAGCATATGGGTCTGCATGGGCTGGGGCCAGGATTTGATCCTCGGTCCCTGGGGCTGCAAAGTGAGCGCTTAACCTGCTGAGCCATCCCGGCTTCCCCAAAATGTTTTTTTTTTTTTAACTGAACTTGGGGCCTCACTGCATTCGGGAAGCACACCCCAGTTCAGCATGTGTGTCTGTCTGGGCCGGAGCCGGGGTTTGATCCTCTGTCCTCGGGGCTTCAAAGTCAATGCTTAACCCGCTGAGCCATTCTGGCTTTCCCCCACCCAGGTTTTTAAGAGATAGTATATAACAAAACATCATTTCTTTTTTGTAGATTTGGTAGTGATAAAATTCTTGTTTTTACCATTTAAATAAAATTCAAAGTATGCATCTTAGAGTAATATTTTAATAATTGCAAATTAGCAGAAAATTAAAAAATGATTAAAGTAAGAGAATAATAGATATTCAGAGAAGCCACTTTTGCTGTAGTGCATGTGATTATTATCGAAATAGATGCTAATTTTAGAAAATAGAGAACAAATTAAAAAAAATATTTTATATTCATCAATCAAAGGTAGCCACATTAGCATATTTGCATTTTGTTTGTTTCTCTTCAATATTTTTTCTATGCCCAAATTGTAATCAAATCCTAAGTACAGTTTACATAATACTTTTCTCAGTAAATACTATGTTGTGAAAATTTCTCAAGTCATCATTTTATTACATAAAATATTTTTTCATATAAATTTATGCTAGTAAATTGAACTATTTTCTAATTGTTGAAAAATTGACATTTCCATATTATAGCAAGACTTATTATTTTAACAAGATTGTGATGGAGATGTTTTTACATATTTTTTATATCTAAATATGTGATGGTGTACTTAGAAAACGTATCAGAAGAACAATTCATATAAGTGGTATATACATTTTTGTCTCTCCATGGAAACTGTTAAATGCTTTCCAGATATTCAAACTAACTTATAGTTCTTTTACCCCTTATGAACACTGAATAACATTAAAAAAATATTACTGATTTTTAGAGCATGTTTTTCCTTAATTACTACAGTAACTATTGAAATTAATTTTTTTACATATTAAACAATTATATTTTATTATTTTCTCTTTAGTTTAATTGGCCTATTTGTAATTATATTTTCCTATTTTTCAAATTTATTTCAAGAGAGAGTATGAGTATGTGTCTATACAAACACAACAATAACCTTGGCATATTTCTCCATTAAAATCATTAAAAATTTAAATTTCTGAATGTTTTTTTTTGAATTAAGACACTTTAGTTACTGTGCATTCACATCCTCAACATTTTCTTTTTTAATTGCTTCTGTAATTAAAAATTAGTAATTAATAAATAGATTTTAATTCAGCAAGTTAAATTATTTCTTTAAATTTATTTTTAGTAATTTATTTAAATAGTCACTCTTGTCTATGTGAACTGATTTTGGTTTATGGTATTAAAACTATTTACTAAATAATAGATTTCTTCATTGATTTGTGATAGTTTCTTCAGCTTACAATCAATGTTTATAAATGATAGAGTTTATTTTGTGGCAGATTCTATTATTTGCCAGTTGCATTTGTTATGGCACCGGGTTATTATTGTATTGAATTATCATATTGGATTTTTTTGTACAGCCTTGTTTTAATTATTTTATAGCTTACCATCTATTGTAACATTCAGAAAGACATGTCCTTCCTTATTACTCTTCTATTTTCAAATTTTCTTAACTATTATTACGTTTTTACTTTTTCAGTATTTTATAGTTCAAAAATATATCATAACAAAATAACAAAGACCATTGTTTTTCATTGTTAGCTAACATGAAAAACTATCCTTATCTTGGAGCAGCCAGACACTCAGAACACAAGAGGTTAAGCTTAATATCTGTACACGAGACACAGAGACTAACAAAATGGTGGGTCATTTTAATTTTATTGTTTTGTTTTGCTGCATATGGTCATTCTGAATAGATCATAGTTATTACCTCTTTTTCTAACATATCACTGCCATTAGCTTGTTTTCAGATGATTGGAAAAATGAAAGTAATTTGACATACCGTATTTTCCGGCATATAAGACGACTTTTGAAATGAAAAAAAGTCAACCGAAAATCGGGGGTTGTCTTATACGCCGAGTATATCCCGAAAAACGTCTCGATATGCTGCTAAACAAATTTTCCAACTCGATCCTGCACCAATCACTGCAAGGCTGCTCGGACCACCTCTCTAACTCAGCCAATCCAAGCAGGCTTTTTATGCATGCAATATACATGTTCTATCAATGTATGGTATATTACGGTATGTTCGAAAAATGTCATTCATTAAAAATTTAATTAAAAAAAGAACTGGTGTTGCCTCGGAAGTGGGGGGTAGTCTTATACAGCGAATATAGGCCTAAACCTATGTTTTAACTGTAAAATTAGGGGGTCGTTTTATACGCCCCGTTGTCTTATACGCCGGAAAATACGGTACCAATTGAATCTGGTTGACTTCTGAGAAATTTGTTTCATTGGTATGCATCTTAAGGGCTGCTATAACTCTACTTCTTCCTTAGTAAGAGTAGATATGGGTTCTGCTTATAGTTTTGAAGAAAAATATTATGGATCTTTCATGCAAAGCATCCTGAAGATTAGCTATTTAACAACTTAAGTCAACTTTTGAATAATAAATTAATAATGTGCTAATAAGTAACTATAATGTTTGCTTAACAAAATTAATTTACCTACTTTGCAAGAAGATCAGGTGGTTTAATATATTGGTAAAAACGTGTATTCTGGGAAAAAACCAAAGTTCTATTAATTAATCTTTTATTTTAGGATAAGTAGTAATGTTTAGCTGGCTTACTCCACATTATAAAGACCCTCTCTTGATTAAATAAAATAATGACTAAACTGCATAATATTTATTAATTTACATTCTGCAAAATGCCATCATCATATTTATTTCATTTAATGAATATACAAATGGAGATATTAATTTCAGAATTAAAAGCATTATTTTTTAGTTTTATTTTTAAACTAATAAAAGTAAGGCTTCTTCTAGTTATTTGTCCAGATACTAATTCAAAAAAGGCTTTGTATAGATTTAATACAAAGTTTTTCAATGTTAGAAAGATTCCTTATTAGAGAAAAAAAATGAGTGTAGTAAAGACAAATTCTCTCTTGGTCGACAGAGGGCATGGAGCAGAAATTGTGCTGGAAACAGACCTGTGAAAGAGGCTGAATGTGCCTGAGGCAGGACACTAATTTTGTTTTATTGGATTTTACTCTAACTATTAATATATTTTGCTAGAGATTTATGTGATCAATTTATCCTATGTCTTGAACTAATTCCCCCCAGTATATTTTATCAGAGCATGTGACATTTTCCAAATTTAGCTTTATTTCTCATATTTTTCCATAGACAAAAAAATATTATCCTATGTTTTCAGACATCTTTAGGTAGCACAAATGTTTTCTGAACAACTAATGAAAAATAAAACCAAGGGAAGCCAGGGTGGCTCAGCGAATTAAGAGCTTGCTTTGCAGCCTAAGGACAGAGGATCAAATTCCAGCACCAGCCCTTGTGGACCCATATGCTGAACTGGGGCGTGCTTCCCATGCAGGAGGCCCCCAGCCCAGTTCCCACCCTGTACCACCTCTGCCCACCTGTGTGGGACAAAACCATGTTGAAAAATGATGTACAACTATGGAAACTGCTCTGGGCCCACCCCCTTCTCTCTGTCTCACTCTAACAACAGTAAAATAAATCTTTGACAACAAAAAAAGAAGAAGAAGAAGAAGAAGAAAGAAAACCCAAATATAATCATTGTTTTCTCTTAATGTTTCTCCCACAAAAAAACAAGATTGTTCAGTTACATTATTGCATGGCTCTAGTGCTATTGGATTCTTTATTGAAATGACAAATGGATTACATTTGTGATTGTGTGGTCTTCATTGCCCTATTGCTTTTTCGATAATATTTTTCTGTGACAAGTAATTATTTTTCATTAACACATTCAATCGTGGATAATAGTATTTTAATAATAGTCAATGTAAAATTAATAATCCACAGGTATGCAATTGGGCACAGTAGCTCTCCATCTCATGCACAAACATAACAACTCTCTCAGTAGATGCCAATTGAATATCAATTATGGATCTATATGGGATTCTGAAAAAACTCATGCATAAGTAAAAGTGTACAATGGTAAACTGTACTCAAGTTCTCTGTTTATAGATATCTTATTTCACAAGATATTAGCTACTGTGACTGTCATTGTCAGTAAGGGTTAGTTAGTTAGTAAGGATACTTTTATTGTGTCAGTAAGTATCAATATTGAAATATTTAACATTATTTAATATAACATAATAGCTTTGCTATTTATTTATTTATTTAAAGATTTCTTTTTATTGTTTTTGACAGAGACAGAGAGAGACAGAGAGAAAGGGGAGGGGCAGAGCAGTCTCCATAGATGTGCAACATCAGTGTTCCATATAGTTTTCTTCCACAGGTGGGTGCAGATCTGTGCAGGGCAGGAACTGGGCTTGGGAGCCTCTTACATTGGTGACAGGTCCCTGTGAGCTGGGGGCTTTCCACATGGGAAACTCACTCTGGTGTGAACTGAATGGAAGGCACATCCTAGTTCAGCATATGGGTTTGCACAGGCCAGAATGGGGATTCAATCTTTGGACCCTGGGACTGCAAGCCAAGCGCTCAACCTGCTGAGTCATCCTGGCTTCCCATTTGTTATTCAAATGTATCAGTAGTTTTATGAACAGGACATCGATGTGACTATAATTTATCTTAGAATAAATTTTTGCTTTATGTGTTTCAAAAACAAGAATACACTCTACTATGTAAAATCATTTTGTATTTATTGGCATACAACTATATTTTTATTTACTGATCTTCCTTTCTTTTTCTTTGCTTTCTTCCTCTCTCCCTTCCTCTCCTTCATCTCTTTCTCTCTTCCTTCTCCTCTCCCTTTCCCTTCACTGCTCTTCCTTCTTCCTTCACATCCTTCCCTTCCTTTTCCTCTAGTGTAAGTTTATTTTTTGCAAAGTCAGCATATGAAAGACAAAATAATGAAAACTTCAATCATTTTTTTCAAAACTGTTTTTATGTATTACTTCTCTATGTGGCCTAGGAAATCAAAAAGGTTATTGAAAGAGTTGAATATAATTTCTGCATATATTTGATATATTCCAAATGTTATTTTGCTCACTTTGGCAGCACATATACTAAATGCTATTTAAAAAGTGTCCTCTCATTTTTAAACCTCTGTAACACATTATAGCATATTTGTCCCCCTTATTCTATATTACAGATAAATTGTGTGTACTGGTCAATGTATTCATTTTAGGGATGCAAGAAATTCTCATTGTTGCTATTTATTAGTTACTAGGAGAAGTGTAGGAGAGAAGTTAAAAAGTAACATGGACTGGTCAGGATAGGCCCTGTGGCCCCAGGCAAGGGCTTTGATGTTTACTCTGAGTGAAAAGGACAGCCATTGGAAGAGTGTGAGCAGAGGAGTGTCTTAAGCAGAATTGTATTGTAGAAACAACAGTTGCTGCTGAGTTGAGAATTGACTGTTGCGGGGAAAATAAAAGCAGAGAGACCAATTCAGAGGCTATTCAGCCAATCTACATAAGAGATGATAGTGACCTGGACCAGGATGGGCACAGTGCAAATGCTAAGAGGTGGTTAGATGTAGATGTATGTCGACAGTAGAAGCAACAAAATTTACTGGCAGTTTAGGAATATGGCTTTAGAAAACAAAACAAAACACAAAACAAAACAGAATGTTTTCAAGGCTTTTATTCTAAATTACTAGAAGGATGGTGTTGCTATAAAATAACATCGGGAGAATTGGGGTAAACCAATTTGGGGAAAGATCAGATTTTTTAGTTTGAAAAAAATTTAAATATGGGTTATTAACATCCATGTAGTGATTTTTCAATAGATAGTTGAATAGGTGAATATTAAGGTCAAGGGAGAGTTCTGTCTGGGAGATTTAAATCTAGGAAACACTCAATAAGAGGTTTGTAAATTATGATCTGGATGAAATCAACTAAGGAGAAAAGAGAACAATTAGAGCTCTCAGTCTTTGGGCAATCCACAGTTGAGACATTTTGAATAAAGGTGGAATTAGCAATGGGTAAATAAAGCAGGGGTGTCCAACCCTTTGGTTTTCCTGGGCCACAATGGAAGAAGAATTGTCTTGGGTCACACATAGAATACACTAACACTAATGATAGCTGATGAACTAAAAAAAAAAAAATTGCAAAAATAATCTCATATAATGTTCATAAATTTGTGCTGGGCTGCATTCAAAGCTGTCTTGGGGTACGTGAAGCCCCCAGGCCCCAGGTTGTACAAGCTTGGAAGAAGATTCAGGATGTGTGATGTAAGGGACACTAAGGAAGGGAATGTTCCCAGGGTTGATAAATTGAGTAAGATGAAAACTTACAGATTGATTGTAACAGTGTGGAGGTTGTTGGCTATCTTAAGGGAATAGAAATAATTACATATTGAGTGAGGGACCCTCAAATTGCATTATGTGATTTCCCTAACCTTGAGAGTTCATATTTCAATATTTAATTTTTTTTCAAGTATTGATTCTTTTACTTCTCAAAAGAAACTATGGAATCCATCATTTCTGCCACCTTATATGTACAACAATTGAAGTGAGAGAAATTAAATATCGGTAGTTTGGACTGTTATTACTCAGTCAGTAAGTAGCAGAGCTAAGATTTGACTTCTGATGGTCTGATTTCAGAGTCCACAAACTTAAATATTGCTTTGGGCTATCTGGGAGAGAAAAGAAAACAAAGAACAAATTTGTGTATGAGTCTATGTAGTAGCAAAAAAGAAAAAATGATCACCTTGGAATTGTTAGTGAGTGGAGAGTTCAAAGTGTTTCAACATCTAATTGTTTTTCTAAACATTTTCTCCTATTGTAAACAGTTGAGACACTAAAAAATTAGAGACTGTCTTTTAATAAGTATCCCTGAAGAGTAAATAAGTCAGTGAGACACAGTTTTCATCTCTTGCTAGTTTTAAGGGAAATAGAAGTAACAGGAAGTAAAGACATCAGGTAGTTTGCATAAATTTTGAATATCACTTTGGACCTTTTGTACTAAAAACTAAAGACAGTCACTGCCAGCAATATAATTCAACAACCACTAATATAATTTCTGTTACCTGTCCCAGCCATCCTGCACAGATATTTCTAAACTGGGAACATATTTGTTTGTCACAATCATGGTTCAAAGCTTTAATCCCATCATATACTGTTCCCCCTCTACCTCCACTCAGTAATATTCTTATCATTTTTATAATTAATTAGTAAATTAATAAAAAACCAGGACCAGATTTAATATACCCCTATGCATTTATCTGGTCAGATTGGAATAAATTGAATCCACTACCTTTAATTCCTCTGACTAAATTAATATATAAACGGAACACAAATAATTAAATATTTGAGTTGTAAAATAATGATTTTATTACTTGAATTTATCTCAAAAGTCATTGGAATTTTCTATCTTTAAGATATGGGAACTGTCCAATAAAAATCCAGCCTTTGTCAATATAAAGAGAACAGTTACATGGCTGGATACTTTCTAGACTGTCCTCCTACATATGAGGGGTGGTCAAGAAGTTGTCAGAATGAAGGGGAAGAAGGGTAAAAAAACACACACACATTATTTTTACTTTTCAATATACTCACCCTTAATCCTAATATATTTTTCAGATCTTTCAATAAGTTTATTTATACCCTCAATAAATGGTCTGTTTTTTCCTCAAAATATGTTGATATTGCAGCTTTAATCCCTTCATCATCTGTAAATTTCTTCTCTCAAAGCTTTTTTTTTTTTTTCATATTTGGGAACAAACAATAATCAGATGGAGCCAATTTGGACTGTAGGGAGGGGTGGTTTAATGTTAGGAAGCCACAGTTGTAAAGAGTAGCCAACACATTGCTTTTGTGCACGGGCATGTTGTCATGCAAAAGCAACAACTCTGGTTTATTTTCCTCTTTTTTTCTCCTTCACAGATTCTTTTAACTGTTTCAGCAGACTGGAATAGTACTCTCCAGTTATTGTGACAACATTAACCTTGTAATAGATCAGCAGGACACCCTCCCTACAAAAACAAACAAACAGTAGCTGTGATTTTTCCAGCTGATAGTGACACCTTGAATTTCTTAGAGGTGGTGTGTTCTTTCCATGCCACTGCATGGACTCCTGCTTTGACTCAGGCTAATCATGATGAACCCATGTTTCATCTCCAGTTTAAAACTTTATACTTGTTGTCTCTGCAGAGGTCTAAAAACTGCTGTGAACTTCTGACGTGCTGTTGTTTTGGAAGCAGCATGAATATTGTAGGTACCCTTCTTGCACTGACTTTTTTGACACATTCAAATGATGATGGAAAATATTTGAAATGGTAATAGGTGATGCTCCAACCATTTCTACAAGCTGCTTTTTATTTAATCTGGTATCTTCCCTATAAATTTACAAATTTTTGAGAATGTCTGGTAAAGTGGCCTCATCAGGGAGTCCTGAATGGAGGTCATCTTCAATCAACTCCCTGCCTTGCTTGAAAAGGCTACGCCACCTGTTAACCATGGATTTTTCTGGGTATCGGTTCCCATAAACTGCTAACATGTTCCAAAATAGTTTGAGGTGTTTTCTCTTGTTTTGTGAGGAACTTAATGATGGTATGAATTTCAATTTTATTCATACTTGAGATTTTCTTCACATTTGATGTGCTTCTTCAGTGTTATCTGAAAGAACATGGTCACAAGTAAACTGAAATTTGACAGATATACTAATAATATCACCCAATTAAACTGTGTTCACTAGCATTTCCACCTCTCCAATAATCCCTGTACTCCACAAATTTCTTTTATATATATATATATATATATTTTTTTTTTTTGAGAGAGAGAGAGAGAGAGAGAGAGAGAGAGAGAGAGAGAGAGAGAGAGATACAGAGACAGAGAGAACTGAACTGGGGGAGCTCCCAGTTCAGCATATGGGTCCGCACGGGCCGGGGCCAGGATTCGATCCCCGGTCCCCGGCACTGCAAAGTGAGCGCTTAACCCACTGAGCCATCCCGGCTTCCCCTCCACAAATTTCTTGACTGCCCTTTGTATGTGTGTATGTGTGGGTTATTTATTTTTAATCAAAGCATACCATACTTTTTTCATACTCTTTACAGTCTTGCCCAAATTTAACAACATTATCTACTTCACCTTCTTAACATGAACATATTGTAAACTCCCAGCTTCAGTGAGGCTTAATCTTTCTTTAAGCAGTTTTTTTGGACCTCTAGTGTGATTATTCTCATGTGTCTTTATAAGGCCCTCATCAATCCTTCTTTAGAATTAATCAAATTGTTTTCTACTTCTGTTTTACTATTTAAAAATTTATGGGGATATTGGGATGGCTCAGTGGGATGAGCACTCCCTTTGCAGCCCCGGGGTTGGAGGATCAAATCCCAGCCCCGGCCCATGTGGACCCATGTGCTGAACTGGGGTGTGCCTCTTGTTCAGTTCCTGCCAGGGCAAGCTCCATGCAGGAGGCCCCTGGCTGGTTCACACCCTGCACAGCCCCGCACCCAACTCTGGAATGAACCTATGTAGAAAACAAATGACATGTGATTGTGGGAACTGCTCTGGGCCCTCCCCCTTCTCTCTGTTTCTCTCTATCTCTGTTTCTGTCCATCTCTTTTGATCAATAACAATAAAAATAAATCTTAAAACAATTTATTATCCAGCAGACTTTATTGTATTTCACGTTGTATAAATGTTTTCTTACTATACTCTGCATTTATTGGAGAAACACATTTGTGTGTGTGTGTGTTTTGTATTCATAATCTTATTTCCTTGTCTATTCTTTGATTGTAAACTAAATGATGATTGGAACATTTAATTCTCAGACATACCTTCTGACACTTTAATAAACTGAAGTTATTCTGGTGCATAGTATGTAATTACTGATCAATTAAAATAGGGAAGTAATATTAAAGATTTGTGAAACAGAAATCTAGAAGCAGTGTAGTACATATATTGAAAGAGGGAAAGACAACTCATTGAGGCCAGTCAATACATGATTAAAGTGCTATTGTAAAGAGATAATTAGGTCAGAATTGTGAAAATAGTAGTAGGAGTGGGAAAAAAAAATGACAACATTTGGGACATGTCCAAAACATAAATTTTCTCTACTGTTCTAGGACACTGGCAAACATGGTAATGAAAATCATCCCCCTAGAATCATCTTTTCTCATCTCTATTATTCTACCATTGGCTTCATATCCCTCTTTTTTTATTAGACTTTATTTTTTATAGCACTTTTAGGTTCACAGAAAAATTGAGAGTAAGGTACATATATTTTCCATATATTTTTTTGTCCACATACATGTATTGCCTCTCTCATTTTCAACATTACTCATCAGAGTGCTACATTTGTTGCAACTGATGAATATATATTGACATATCATTATCAACCAAAGTTTATAAGTTATATTCATGTTCATTCTTAATGCATATTCTATGAGTTTGGACCAATGTATTAATATAATAAATGATACGTATCCATCATTACAGTATTATGCAGAATAATTTTACTAGTCTGAAAATTCTCTATGCTTTTTTCTACTCAATTATCTTATAGATTGGGGTTTTGAAGACTTGCTTCTTTTTTTGCCTCCTTATCCTGCTATACATCTTGAAATAACTTAATTTCTGGTCACTGGCTCCACAGGAATCCAAAGACCTGTGTCTAGCCATTTTCTGGGAACAGAGATATAAAAACAAACAAACAAACAAATAAACAAACAAAAAACTTGGTTCTTTTTTTTTTAACTCAGCACTGAATTACACTTGGTTTCATCTGTATATAGGTCAGATATTTTTAAGCCTATTTATTATTGCTGAACCTCAGATTCAAGGTCTATTTAATAATAAGAAGAATAGAATTTGTTTCTTCTTGCTCCCACGCCTGAGTTTCTCTCACTGTTTTTCTAGGACTTCATTTCTATTCCAATTCCCCAAACCAGAGAAGTGGAAATCTGCTCCTAGACAATATAATATTTGTAATATTTTGTCACATTTCCTTATTCTTATATTTCACAGCCACTCTTCTGTGATAATTTCACAGATTTTCCTTTCACTATCTGTAGGTGACGTGTTTATTTATTCACTCATAAATATGTTTTTATTAAGAACTTATTATGTGTAACTTTTATCACAATATCAAAGGGACTGCACATAGGAAGAGAACAAATATTTGCCCTAAGTGAACTTAGAATCAACTGAAAGTGGCCTTGATTACCTTCCCATTCTGAATTCTGAGAAATTGCCATATATCCTTGACTTCAAGTTCTTTAACAAAATCACACAAGTAATATACAAATACATACATTAAAAATAAAAATAGAGAAGTAAAATCTTTTTACACACACAAATACACATGCACATGAACCCATTCTTTTCAAAATATGATGTGCATACATTCACTACTTTTTCTTGAGCAAATAGATTTTTATTTATCTTTTATTTTCAAAAGCTTTTAGTTACAGTCTATACACAATTATATATTGGTTTCAAGTGTACAACACAATGATTAGACATTTATATAACTTATGAAGAAGTAACCCTAAGGCCAGCACCCATCTGACACCATACATGCTATTACAATACTACTGACTACATTACCCATGCTGTACTCTATATCTTCACGAATATTTTGTAACTACTTGGTTAGTACCTCTTAATCCCTTCCCTCCTTTACCCATCCTTCTTATACCCCATCCCAATCCTCCAACCATCAAAATGCTTTCTGTATCTACAATCTTCTTTCTGTTTTTTTTGTTTGAATATTTTGTTCTTTATATTCTACATAGAAGTAAAATCATATGACATTTGACATACTCTGTCTGACATACATCATTCAGCACAATATCCTCTATCCACTTATGTTGCTACAGATAGCAAGATTTCATTGTTTTTTAAGCCTCATTTCCCATTGTGCGTACGTACCCCCTCTTCTCAATCCATTCATCTAGCAGTGGAAACCCAGGTTGCCCTCATATCTTGACTATTGTAAGTAATGCTGAAATGCATATGTATAAATACACATGTTCCTTTGAAGTAGTGTTTTGGGTTTATTCAAATAAATACCCAGAAGTGAGATTACTGGGTCCTTTTTTGTCTCTTGTTATAGGCTTTATTTTAAGGTCTATTTTGTCTAGTATAATTATTGCTACACCAGTTTATTTTTTTTCTTTGATTCTGTTTTCACGCAATAACTTTTACTTTCAATTTGTGTGTGTATTTTGATCTGAAGTGAGTCTCTTATAGGCAACACATGTTAAGAGTCCCATTTTCTTATTCATTTAGTCAAGTTATGTCTCTTGATTGGAGCTTTTTTTTTTAATATATTTTTTATTTCTGAGAGAGAGAGAGAGAGAGAGAGAGAGAGAGAGAGACAGAGACAGAGACAGAGACAGAGACAGAGAGAGAACTGAACAGGGGGAGCTCCCAGTTCAGCATATGGTTCCGCACGGGCCGGGGCCGGGATTCGATCCCCGGTCCCCGGCGCTACAAAGTGAGCACTTAACCCACTGAGCCATCCCAGCTTCCCCATGGAGCTTTTAATATATTTACACTTAAAGTAATTGTTGATAATTATGTAGTCACCATTTTATTATTTGTATTTTTTATCTTTTGGTTTTTTTTTTATCTTAATTAAGTCTTCCTAAGATTTCTCATAATATTGGCTTGGTGATGATTAACTCCTGTAGCTTTTTCATGTCTAGGAAGTGCTTTATGTGTCCTTCAATTTTAAATGATAATGTTGCTAGATAGAGTACTCTTGATTATAGGTCTTTGATGTTAATCACTTTGAATACTTTGTGCCAATCCCTTCTGGTCTGCAACATTTCTGTTGAGAAATCAGCTTACAGTCTTATGGGAAGTTTTCTTTAAATAACGAGTTGTCTTTCTCTTGCTGCTTTTAGGATTGTAATTTTTTCTTTCACCTTTGGCATTTTAATTATAACGTGTCTTGGTGTAGGTCTTTTTGGGTTGATCTTGTTTCAGACTCTTCGCACTTCCTGGGTTATATACCTATTCCCTTTGCCAGGTTAGAAAAATTCCTGTCATTGTTTTTCAAATAGATTTTTCCATTCCTTGCTTACTCTCTTCTTGTACTCCTATGATGCAAATATTGTTATGCTTGATGTTGTCCTAGAGGCCCCTTAACCTCTTATTTTTTGGCTTTTTTTTTATGTTAATTGGGTGTTTTCTGCTATCTTGTCTTCCAAATCACAATTTGATTCTCTGCTTCTTCTTGTCTGCTAGTGGTTTCTCATAGTGCAGTCTTCATTTCAGTTATTGTGTTCTTCATTCCTGATTTTTGTTGTTTTTTTATGGTTTCTATGACATTTCTTATGCCTACTGTTTCTTCATTGAAGTTTTCACTAAGCGTTTTGAGCATTCTTATAACTAGTGTTTTGAATTCTGTCTCTGGTAGGTTGCTTGCCTCTATTTTGTTCTGTGCTTTTTCTGGAGTTTTCTCCCATTCTTTTGTTTGGGTTGTATTTCTTTGTTTTCTTGTTTTGGCCACCTCTGTGTGTATGTTTCTATGTATTAGATAAATTTGTTATGTCTTTTAGTCTTGCCTGGTGGCCTCATGTAGTAGGTGCTCTGTGGGGGCCCAGTGGCAAACTCCTTGGTCACCAGCATTGGGTGCCTTTTGTGGGTTGTGTGTGCCCTCCTGTTATAGTTGAGTATTGGTTGCTATTGACATGTGAGTGGGTGATATAAGCCCTCAGGCTGACTGGTTTTGGGATCTGGCCACATCCACAGCTTTCAGGCTGCTGCATGGGGCGCTTACCCCACAAAGTAGGATTCACCCCAAAGGGCTCTGGTGTCTGTTGAAACTGCCCTTTGATAAGACACACGTGGGATTAATTGGGTAGTTCTCTGATGTGGTTTGAAGCCAGCCCCCAAGTTTGTTGGTTCTGGGGCCTCTTGGAAGAGGCTTTGTTGCAGGCTAAGGTCAGCCACTGCCTGTGACTGGCCAGAGACTTCCTGTTAGGAGCTATAAAGGGATTCGTGTTTGGTTGCTGCCTGTGCTGGACCTAGAGGTATGTGAGAGAGGCCACATTGTGAAACAAAGAAGGCTGCCACAAGTACCAGGTTTGGGGCAGCTCTGCAAAAAGCCAAGACACTCTGAATCCTGCTGCACCTATGGGCTTCTGTAAGATCCAGCCACTGTCAAAGCCTTGAGCAGTATAGAGTTGGGTGTGGTGAGGTCTCAGTGAATCAACAGGATAGAGGGAGCAGAGGTCACCAGACCAATTCAGATTCAGTTTTGGCCATGGGCTTGGGGGAGAGACTCAACACAGGAAAGATGGCACCTGCCTGGGGATGCATAGGAGGAGGACCTCACACAGGAAAAATGGCAATTTTCCCTTCAGCTCTTGCCAAGAAGTCACACAACTCAATCTTACAGTATGTCTCTGATGATTCCTGAGTCTCTGTCTCTCCACCAGAGCCCAGGACGAGTGCTTGGAAATTAGTGAGTTTCCATAAACTTTTGTCTCACTTGAGTTGTCAAAATCCCCAGTTTTCAATAGCCAGATGTTGTGGAAACTCCTCTTTCTGACACCAGTACCATTGGCTTGGGTGCCTGGCATGAGGCTTGGGTTCCTTGCTCTGTGGCCCAAATATCCCTCCTGATTTTCGGTCACCACATGGAGATTTGGTGTTTGTTCATTTTGTATCTTTGCCTCTTCTAGCCTCAACATGAATTCTTCTTTATAGTCTTAGTTATATATATCTGTATTCAGCTAGACTTCACATGGCTCTTCAAACTGATTGTCTATAATTTGGTTGTAATTATGTTGTATCCACTGGATGAGACAAGCATAGTGTTTATGTACTCCGACATCTTGGATTTTCTTAGTTTAGTAGTAATTTTGATGTGGTAGTGAGAGAAAGCAAGCATAGCATTTATCTTCTCCACAATTTTGATGGAAATTCAATAATTGACTTATACATTGTATTTTTTCTTGTATAAGACAATACTTTTATCTAAAATTGTTAGACCAAAAATTAGGGGTCATCTTATACGAGGGAGTGATCTGTGTATTGATTTCTTAAATTTGTGTTAGAAAAGTAGGGGTTGTCCTGTACATGGGGGAATCTTATACACAGAAAACTATGGTACCTCTGCACCTTTACTTTCTCATTTGTCAAAGTTGATGACTGTAGGACTGATCCTCTGACAAAAATATATTTATACATATTCTAGAGTATATATTTTTAAATGAAAGTAGATTTGTATTATGCAACAATTCTACTTATAATAAATCATCATTTTTTGATTTAGTCTTGTCTTTGTTTTGTATTGTGGTGTCCAACCTTTTGGCTTCCATGGGTCCCACTAAAAGAATTGTCTTCAGCCAAGATAGCTAATGATCTTAATAAAAAAAAAAAAAATCACACAGAAAACATCTCATAATGTTTTAAGAAAATTTAGGAATTTGTGTTGGGCCACGTTCAAAGCCATTTGGGACCACATGTGACCCACAGGCCACAGATTGGACAAGCTTATTTTAGATTCTATTACTTAGCTTTTGAATACTTACAGAGGTGAACATAGGTCCTGCACCAAATTATAAAAAAAGCTATGTGTTAACAGTATCCTAATATAAGACACATTAAACCAAAGTTTAAAAATCCACCTGTTAAACAATAAATGTATGGTATTGGTTAATTAGACATCCTCCATTGATTTTTAATCTCAAATGGATTATCCATGTAAGATGGCTTAAAATAGGAATGTATTTCTATTTTGGTATAAAAGTATTAGAGGTAATAAATATTTTTGATGTCTTTGACAAAAATTCAACCTGATAATGATAACATTTTATTTTGCTTGGGATCTGGAATTCAAAGTTCCGTATTTAGAAGCTGTTATTATTTTAAAAAATAGATAAGATATGGAACATTGAAATATATAAGGAAACAACTCTTACTTTAAACGTAATCTGATGGATCTTTGCATTATGGTTGTTGCAGTATTTGTTTCACATATAGTGCATTCAATCCTAAAAATTAAGTCAAATTGCAAGTATTTTCTCTTCCCTGGAACACATTAATTATACAAAATAATTATATCATATTTTATTGTACAATTCCTAGATTTGATTTATAAATCTAAATACTTCAGGCTCGCCTTTGCTGAATATTGTTGATTTACTTGCATTGCACCATTATAGCAGAAGGGATTAAAGAGAAATAGCAAAATGAACTGATAGTTGAAGGGCAGATGTTTTAGTGTAATAGAAATGCCAAATTTTTACAAGTAAATAGAATAATTAATTATTTATCTATTTTAGTTAGCTTTAGGGATTATCATTCTATGGTAATCCTAATTTATATACCCTATATAATTGCCTCTGCCAACAGAGAAGGAAAAAATATATAGAGAGAATTATATAAAGGGCAACTACTGTACACAACTGGAGTTTCTAATTTTGAATGAAATAGCTTACATATTACAATTTCAGTTTTATACTAAGTTCTCAGATTAGAATTTTATTTAAAAAATTTGGTGTCTATTAAAACAGTGATTATTTCATATAAAATATATATTAGCATAAACAATTTTCTAAATTGTTGAATGATTAATTTGTAGTGTTATGATTATTGGATAGATATTTATAAAAGAATAACCATAGTTTCATCTAAATATTACATTATTTTATAAACTCTGTAGCTGTGAATGTCTGTTTACATGAACTTTATTAGTTCTGTGATCCAGATGGATAGGTTATATGCCAGTCCTTGCTGAAAAGTATGCTCTTTTAGGGAGCATTAATTTAAGGGGAGCAGAATCATTAATTTGTATCAGGATTGCAAATAATAAGCAAAAGAAGAAAGTTTACAATGAAAAAGCAATATCCAGAAAGAGAAACGCGTTTAAGTACCAGGATAAAACTACCAGGTCTAATTTTAAATTGGGAAATCATAAATTAAAGACAGAGGTAGATAAAATTAAGATAACATTTCAAGGTTACCAAGCATAGAAAACATTATCAAAACAGAAAAACAGATCTTTTGCTAAAGCTATCTATTATATAACATTGTTTAAATTTGAATCTCTTATTTATTTATATTTATTTATACACTTCATTTATTTACTTATTTTGAAATTTAATACTATTTCATTCTATTTCTGGTGTTTAGCACAGAGGTTTGACATTTATATAATTTAAGAAATAATCCCCCTGACTAGTCTAGTACCCACCTGACACTATGCATAGTTATTACCATATTATTAAGTATATTCTCTATGCTTTATATCTCCATAACTATGTGTAACTGCCAATTTGTATTTCTTAATCCATTCACTTTTCTTACCCTGCCCCAACCCTTTCCATCTATCATTTCAATAAATCTTGCACCCATCTGATACTATATATAATTATAATATTATTGATGATATTCTTTATGCTATACACTACAACCCCATGACTACTTTGTAACAACCAATTTGTACTTCTTAATCCCTTCGCCTTTTTCACTCACACTCAAAAACCCTTCCATATGGCAATCATCAAAATGTTTTCTGC
>PVKE010015529.1:0-33329 GCA_004027555.1 Craseonycteris thonglongyai
GTTTTGAACATATATTTTACTTATCTACCCATACCTCGCTGGAATGCACCTTATACTGAAACACAGTGTATAAACATAGTATGCATTTCACACCCCTTCTTCCCCCTTAGACTACGCCTATGACAACAAGTCGATCGCAACACACTTTTAAGATAAAAAGTAGATCTTATATACAGAAAAGTTGGCCACCCCTGCTATAGCTGACTGGTAGCAGCCATGTGGTTTATTGCCTTCAGAAGTTTTCTAAACTTTCTCTAGGCTCAGAGGTGATGAGTGTTTTTATGAAAAATGCTCACAACAGACACAGGCAGGGAGAAATGATAGCAAAGGTGTCACATCTTTGCAAGCTACGATGTAGGTACAATCTGGTTCTGCATTGACATTCTCGATCATCTGTTTCATGTTTTTTTACGCTCTTTGATGTCAAGCAATCAGCTATAACTCAGGGTTTCCATGTTTCATGAGGCACGTATTTTGGGTGCTAATAACAAGTAAATTGCTAGTACCACTACATGGTTTTACAAATTCAAACACAGAGTTCTAGCATATTTGTATTACTTTTTGAATATTCTCTAAAAAGATTTCAAACAAGAGAGGGAAAAACAAGCAAAAAGTTCTGCCATTTGGAGTTAACATCCTTGTCCCTGATACAGGAGTTCATCTAAGGAGCCAATTTATCACAGATGGTGAATGAAAATAATAACCTCTTGCCATCCAGAAAATCCCAAGAGGAAAATTAAATGGAAGAATTCTGGTCCATCTTTTCTAGGTACGGAACCTATCTTAAGTTACATTTTTACTTTCTATTTCTTTTCCCCTGCTGGAACTCTGAGTCTCCCTGGTAGCTCATTTTCAATTTATCTAGCTGCCCCAAGAGTTACAGTATAGAATAAGGCAAAGCCAGTGAATTCATCCAGGTGCGTTATGCTCAATCTTATTTCAGCTTCTAAAGGAAAATGAGGATCTATGGAAACTTAGTACACAGTCTTCAATCATTCAGTGAAGAAGGTTGCAACTTTCAATAAAGACCTCGTTTTAAGTGTGGGCGTTCAAGAGAAACTGTCTTACATATAAAAATGCATAAAGCAAGAAAAGCTAAGAAACAAATTGAGGAAATATTCAAGTTTAACTACAAATTCTACCATATTTCAAGGACAACGAGGGCGGGTTGTCACTAATCTTCATTATACTAGCAAATAAATCCATTAAATCCTGTGATGTTGTTCTGTAAATCTAAACTTCTGGAGTTTGTGGCTCATATATCACTACCAATTTGAGCCTAGATGATTATGCTGTATAATGTTTTTCTTTTAAGGCAATATTATATAATTTTAGAATCGTAGAAAAGGAACAAATTTTAGACATTTTATCATCTCAAAATGTGTGTACAATCTTAAACATGTATTCTTTATCATCATGAGTATAATTTGAGTTTTTTTCTTTGTGGAAGGCCTATTTTAATAAGTTCCTAAAACTGCTGTAGGGCGATGTTATTTTTTTTGTTCTTGGGTAATGTTTTTTTAGGACTATCTACAGAAATGAGAGCTTTCTTTCTTTATTTTATTTAACATGAACTATGTTGCTATAAAACTTTCCTATTAATACGTTCAGGTTACTTAAACAACCAAAACATCTGTCTAGAGCAGATTTAAGGCAGAAACTATGACAACTTTGTTTTGCGTTGTTTTGTTTTATTTATTTGTTTTTTGTTTTTTTATTGGCACATAATACAGTATGTGGTTGCCTGGAATAAAATATATATCAATGATTTTTTGAAGAAATCCAAAATATTTGCTTGTTACTTTAGAGAGTAAGGATTCAGGCCCAGAGAAATTAAGAGAGTTACCCAAAGCAACACTATATGATGACTTTATTTATTTCTATTTTTTTTTGGAAGAATAGATAATTTGTTTACTGATGAATTCTCATCTCTATATTGTATTTGAATTAGAAAAACAGATTATTTGAATTAAATATATCTAACCACCATGTAACATTTTTATTAAATGTTTTAGCAATTTTTCTTCCTAATAGCCACCAACTATATACTAGAATTTATGGCTGCTATCATGAGATAATTTTAGTTTTTAACTATCATAATCCATTTTTAATCATCAATCTGTAACTGGGAAAGCTGATCAATTAACTATGTAGGCTTGGCCCAAGTAAGGATCTTTGAGATATTCTACTGATATATATCAATATGACAGAGCCATAGTCCAAAATATGAAAGTACAATTTCAGGAAGTTTAATTTTACAGTTCAGCATATGACAAGCTCTGTATATTAATCTGATTTCTATCTCTTATCGTTAATGTTATGGCCTCATATGCCCTTTTGTGAAAAGGCCTATTTCCTCTTAAGTGAGCTAATCTTGAGCAAATCTATTAGATATATTTTGAGTAATTTTTCTTTCTTACTGCTGGTTTTGCGGCTAAATGAACCCACTCAATAGATTGCACACATTCCATCCAGATTATTACTTGTAGACCTTTGCATTTATTTCCTGGCCTCTGCAGCTTTTATTTTTCTTTCCCACACAGGGTAGGTGCTGGTCTATAATTGCCTTAGAAACCTTGAGGCCCCAGTGATCACATTAGCTGATAATGGTTTAGGAATTTCTATGATTTCCAAAGCATTTCTTTATCTATATTAAATAGCACTCCTATGTTAAAAACATTAAAATACTTGTCTCATATTTATTTTGCAAGAGCAAGACTAACTATAAAGTCATGACTGTTCTGCATATGTGGTCATTCTGACAGGGAATCTGAGTGCCAGATAATAGGTTATATGGTAGGGCATGCATTTTAATAAAGTTAAGACATACTATGTTATCAGCAATTGGTCAAATGGTTAATATTATAGATTTGACATTGAAAGATTTGCAACACGGAGGAAGGAGAATCAACTTTACTTCCTGGGGAGAATTTGCAGATGTAATTTCTCTAGCTAGTGTGATTAGTAAAGAAAGAGTTAAAAGTGAGTATACTATGTGTCATGTTTGTGGTTCATCATAAATGTTCACCTTTACCAGAGGAGTTAGCTATGGCTTAGATCCAGCTTGTCCAACTCAAAGCCCGCAGGCCACATATGGCCCAAGATGGCTTTGAATGTGGCACAAGAGGCTTTGAATGTGGCCCAAGACAAATTTGTAAACCTTCTTAGAACATTATGAGATTTTTTGTGTGTGATTTTTTTTATTTAGCTTATCAGCTATTGTTAGTGTTAGTGTACGTCATGTGGGGCCCAAGACAATTCTTCCAATGTGGCCCAGGGAAGCCCAAAGATTGCACACCCCTGGCACAGAAGTTATTGTCGGTCACCAAGACAGGACCTGGAGAAGAAGAAACATACAGTGTGGCCCAAAAGTAGTATACAGTTGAGTCAATGAAATTCATCACAACCAATTATAAAAGTACACATACGTACTGACACACACAAAAATAAAAACTATACTGTATACCTACTTTTGGTCCACCTATATTTTTAGAAAGAAAAAAATAGAAGCGTTACTTCAGAATAAACTCATTTTGAGATACCTAGGAGACTACCAGGACAAAAACAAACAAAAACCTAAACTTTAGAAGGAAATTTCCTATCGTCATAAAACATGGGATGAAAAGGATAGGTCAGCTAGCTTGCTTGCTTGCTAACTCCCTCCCTCCCTCCCTCACTCCCTTCCCCTCTCTCTTTTTCATTCATTCATTCATTCATTGATAGATGCATAAATAAACAGCTTACATTGTTAAACCAACTGAGTGTTTTCCTATTCCCTGTCATGAGAAAAATTCCAGAAGTCCAGCCTGGTTTTAGTCTGAAATTCTCCTCTTATTCAGTGTGCTCCTAGGTGTGGTCTAGAAATCTAGCAACAACAGTCCCAGGTGAGATTTCTATGTCCTCATTCACAGGCACCCCTTGAGGCTTTAAAAACAATAGCAATGGGAAAGCTGGAATGGCTCAGTGGGTTGAGCGCTCACTTTGAAGCCCCGAGGACCGAGGATCGAATCCAGGCCCCAGCCCATGTGGACCCACATGCTGCACTAGGGTGTGCATATTTCAGTTCTTGCCGGGACCTATGTGGGAGGCTCCCGACCCAGTTCCTGCCCTGCGCAGCCCTGTGCCCACCTGTGGAGTGAAACTATATGGAAAACTAATGTCAACTATGGAGACTGCTCTGGGCCCTCCCCATTCTCTCTGTCTCTCTCTGTCTCTGTTTCTCTCTCTCAAAAATCAATAAAATAAATCTTTGAAAAAACAAAACAAAAAGAACAATAGCAAGGTCAATGTGTGTTCCCTTGAGTTGGAGGTACTGTTACATCTTGTGGCAATCTGCACCTGAGATGTCTGGTGTGACCCCTTCAATGCTGCCGTGTCCACGGATCAAAGGAATGAGGGGGGCGGAGCTGAAGCTAGAGGTAGAAAGTTGCATTTAGACCACTGTCAATCCTGATGTTCACCCCAGGTGTTTGCCTCCCCCACCTCAGCCATGACAAACCTAGATATTTTAGGACAGGACAAGAGAGGATGTAGCGTTAGCGCCAGGTGCTTGGAAGAAAATGTGGCATTTCATGCTTTCCTTGACTGTCTCTTTGAAAGATAATCGAATAATGCACTGTGGGGCATTTCAGATGTTTTCCCCCTCAAGGGAAGATTTAACAAGATGGAGAGTTTCATGTACCCCAAATTCAGAAGGAAGATATTCTACAAAATGTTAACTTCAGTACGTGGACCAGTGGACTCAATATTTAGTAAAAGGAAACTCAGTCAGAAAGGAAATAAATACCCATGTGACCCAGAAAACCATCCTAAGCTACAGAAGTTTCACTCAAATGTGACATGTTTATTTCTTCTCAAATTCATCTAAGCCAAAGATCCCTGAGATGCTAACATTTCTATGAAGAGTTTCACATATTGTAGTTTTAAGCTTCAGGTCTGTCTGCCAAGTAGCCACGTAGGCAATACGTGATCAATTGAGAAAATGCTTTAATAGTGCCATCAAAGGAATCTCCACATTATATGACTATACTTTCAAGTCATAAAAATGCATAATAAAATGCAAATGAAAAGACCTTATCCATTAATTCAAAAGTTATGTTACAAAGGTTTCTGCTGAAAAAAACCCAACAACATTTCCTTTTATAATGCCATAGCAATATCACTTTAAACCTGCCCAGTTGTTAATACTATCACCCTGTTGAGTTATGAGGAATTGAGAAAAGGAAGGAAAAGGATAGTGAGGGGAAGGGAGAGTGGAAGGAAGACAACAAGGGAATCTATTCTGGGATGATTTTCCTAGTCTAAGGATTTGGGGTCCCAGGAAAAAGGGACAGAAATGATCATTTCACTGCAGTTCCTCATATCTGCATAAGCACCACAGATACTTCTTGCTTTACCTTGTAAAGAACTGAAAAAAAAAAAAATGAGCCCTGAAAAGTAGTGGAAAATCAAATGTCCTCTTTTGGTCATACTTTAGCTTTGGATGCAGAAACACAGGCAGAATTCATTTCCCAACTCTTTCTCATGCAGAGGTTGCTTATTTGGAATATTACTATTGTCCCATGAAATAGGCTGCAAGGAAAATGGATGGTGACAAAGCAGATGACAGGGCTATGTAATATTAGTGATGGGGACCCAGGGCCATTGGAATGCATTTACCTTTCTCTGCCAGTATCACAATATTTTTCGAGATGTAAGTATACTATTGACTTGCAGGATTAAAAGGAACTGAGTAACCTAAGAAATGGTGCAGCAAACTGAAAATAATTTAGGTCTTTTTTCTGTCAACAAAGCATGTGATGTATCCATATAACTTATTTCTCAGTCAACTAACTCTCCTTACTGCAGTTATTTCATGTAACCTAAGTGATGCCTTCAAATTGTTACCCACTTACTCATGTGGGGAATGCCAGATTTAGTTTCTTTCTCAAGTGAGGATGGATTCCTGGCCTAATTGTGGCCAATGAAATACACAGAAATCACCTGGAGCTGGAGGAGACAGATCTTTTACCTGCTGTCCCCAATCTCATCTTTCTTCCTGTTCTGTCACACTGCTATGTGGACGTGGGATGTGTCAAAGAGATGTTACTATTGAACCCAATATGATTTAACAAAAGGTTCAGCAAATTGTAGTCCGTGCTGGCCTTTGCAAATCATTGAACACAACTTTGGACCCACCAGCCTTCTAGTGTCCTGAGTCATAAAACTCCTTATGATTGTATCCATTTTTAGTCAGGTTATTATTATTTTCTATTACACGCTGCTAAAGTCATCCCATATGGTCAAGTGGTAAATGAATCACCAGAGGAACCTACCATTTATCATCTAGTTCTGTCTAGTCTTATAGTTGGTAGTTTAGAAAGAAGTTCGAATCTAAATATAAACAGCTCAGGCCAGTTGGTGGGCTATACCTCATGCATGTTTGTCCTCTGAGGTTTTTACCATTTTATTCCATGTTTGGGAGGATGGTCTTTGTTTGAGCCTTTCTAAAAGTTATTTTTGTCAGAAAATTTGGCATACAACTTTTCACAGGTGATAAAAAGTCTTCGAATGCCTTGTCTCTATGTGCTCTGTCCCAATTCTGCTGGTGCTTAAAGAACAAAGTGCACTTCCCCAACTTTTATTTGTCTCCTGTTTCTTTACCTGTGGGGGAAACATGAGAACTGTAGTTTGTATTAGAGAAAAAAAATGCTAGAATGTGGAGGGTAAATTCTGTGTTTTCTTTATAGAGCCATACTCAACACCCATGCCTGTATCCATTCACAGTTTAATAAAAGAAAAACTACTTAAAAAGAAAGAAAAAATGTTACTGAGCTTCTAGCTGCTTCTATTCACCTCTAGTTAGTTATAAAGTCATTAGAAGGTGAAACAGATTTTTATTTTTCTCTTGGATGATCCATCCTGCCATGAGTTTTTATGGCATAAGTATATCTAGACTAGAGGGTAGCATGTGTTAGAATGATGGTAGAGAACACACATCTAACTATATATTATTCCATTATGTATGTAAATGTACTCATATATCTGTATATTTATCTCCACAGGTAAATATAAATTCATAGATAATCTTTATATTGAACATACATAACTTGGGGTAGTTTCTATATACTAACTGCATTAACTTATTTAATCCTCACAACGACCATACCCAGTATTATAATTGCTATTGTACAGATGAAGGAATTGAAGATTAGGCAAATTCTCTTGAGGTCATACCTGTACAGCCAGTAAATAGTGCAGTCAGCATGTCAACCCTTCCCACCTGACCGGCTAACAACCCACCCACAGGGTCATTGCATTTGTAGGGATTAAAAACCTTTTCCTTCTTTCCTTCTAGGTCCTTTGGCTGGTCTAATAATGAAATGGATGTAAGACAGATGAACAGCAGAGAAACAGATATTGTACACACAGGAGCCCCAAAGACCTGAGCCCCAAAGACAGCCAGGTAAGAGAGGCTTTTATGGCATCCTCAGCTGAGGGGCAGGGAGCTGGGCTTCAGGTGGGAAGGAAGGCAAATCACAGGAAGATGAGAAGAGCAGGAGTTTGGTGAAGGTTTTCCCTGTTCAGGAAAGTTTTTCTGATGTAAAAAGCTCTCTCTGCTGGTAGCTTCCTGCCTGATCCAGGTCCTCTATGGGAATTCTTTCAGGCAGTTAAGGGAAAGGCAAACAGGTCTTCCTGAGTCCCTTGTGCCTTGATTATCAACTCTGAGTAACCCACGTGCAAAGTGGTATACTTTGAGGTAGTGTATTCTGCTCGCCTTCACATGAGATCACTCTGTGGCTGTTATCAACATTTAACCACTAGGTAAGAGATTAGTCTTGGTTTTGCTGTGTTTAGAATGAATGATTTAATTTAAGCCTAAAAAGGTATTTTAACGATGTATACAAGGGCTTATGAAAAGGGAAGCAGCCAGGTATTGATTCTAAGTCTTGAGTTGTTGGCTTCTTCCTCCTTTTCCTTATAATCCACTGCCTTCATATACATTTCACATGGTACGCATTCAGAGTTGATGCTTTGTTCACCTTAAATAGGAACCTGTGAAGTAAATAATGCATTATGCATATGCTGTAATTACAGTACAAAGAGACTCTGGCCTATGGTACATAAATAAAGGTGATATGTATGTGATATGACATAATTTAAATAATCATGGTGTCCATAAGTTATTTGCTGATTGTTAAATGGCCTTCTGAGTAGCCCTTTGGCTTTTATATAACACAAGTGCCAGGTATAAGTATAGCCCCCCCAAAATAATTCTTCTTCTATTATTTATGTGTGTGTGTGTATATATGTATATAAAATTGGGGCTTGAATTGAATAGCTACATATTTTTTAAAAACTGTGTTTAAAGTTAAATGTGCCTATATACCCTGGACTTTACTGGTCATCTATCTTCATGCCTGACAGATAGCATTCCTTCCTTTTCCCCCTTTTTCTTCCCACGGCACCCTGCTTTGCCACTCGCTGTGTTCTTGGTGGGATTATAAATCAAGCTTCCATTCTTCACCATGAACACTAGCCAAGGCGGAAAACAGTAACACAAACTTGCAAAACATACCGTATTTTCCGGCGTATAAGACGACCGGGCGTATAAGACGACCCCGTAATTTTACAGTTAAAACATAGGTTTAGGCCTATATTCGCTGTATAAGACTACAGCCTCGGAAGTGGGGGGTAGTCTTATACAGCGAATATAGGCCTAAACCTATGTTTTAACTGTAAAATTAGGGGGTCATCTTATACGCCAGAAAATACGGTATATATTAATAGATATCTGAACTTTCAGGAAAATTACTTAAAGAAGGACAACTGCTAGAATGAGATCATCTTAATTTCTGCACCATACAGAGACTATCTGTTAATGTCTTTTACCAAGAGCCTCTGGGCGTTTGTCCTTTCTGAAGTGTAGTTGTGTCATCCCATCTTTGATGATGGAAGTGTAAGCTTCTTGAAGTCAGTTTATCCAGAACAAGATCCAGAGTAACTGCTCTATAGACTTAGAACGGAGCTCCCACAACAGACTCTCAGTGAAATGGGAGGTGTTTCTAATGGGACACGGCATTGAAATGCAGGAGATGACATGGGCATTCCCATTAACATTCCAGCGCAGGAAAGGAAGTGCCCCACGGAAATCAGCAGCACAGTAGCTAATTAAGTCTTTCCCGGTGGTCACCTGGCACCATGTGTCCAGCAAGTACAATGCTTTGGGTGGCTCACTGCTGACATAGAACAGCTCTGAATGGTTGGCCAAATCTGCAAGCCAGAGGAAGGCAAGTAGTTTCTGACAGTCCTCAATATCTTCAAAGCAGAAGAGCGACAAGCTCAAATCTTGAAATCCTGGGCATGGACTGAAACTAGGGGCCTTTCTGTGATTATGCTGGAAGATTCTCTCCTCTCTTAAAGCCGTAGGGCCAAGATCATCAAAACAAACCTAGACATCAATTCTGTGGATTACTGAACTGAAAGTCAGATGGATTCACAAGCTTTTCATTTATCTTAGGTCAAGGCAGTACAGTGCTAGAATTAATATATTCCTACAATTGGGACCATTTGAGTGCAGTATAAGGGAGAGTAAGACCAAGGGGAGAACCCAGATCCTTAAATCTCTGTAAAACATCCTTTGATGGAAAGAATCCATGTTTCATAGGCAAGAGAATTGAAACAATCTCTATTGTTGAGAGAATACTGGCCATGATCATGATTATATACAGAAATCGAAATGCAGAATTAGAGCAATAAAGCTAAGCGCCAGTCCCAGGAGGGTTTGCAGCAAGAGTTTGCTAATTGGTGTAGTCAAAGCCTAGAAATTATTGGTAAGTTTGGATTTTGAGAATGTTGAGCTGAGGAAGGGGCTGGGAAACTTAATTCTGGAGCAGGATGGATTTATCAAAAGAGTAATTCTCCACAGCATCTGCATTTGTTGAGCTAGCTTAAGGAGCCAGCTGCTGCCTCTGCTTCAGAGAAAGCAAATCTGCATCCAAATTATTATGCTAACTGACATGGGAAGCCCCCACATCCCTGTTTAGATGTATCTGTAGGAAGTGCTGTCACAGACTGAGATGCTGAAAGGCTGGATTGGGTCTTTGATGTGCATCTGTTCACTCATTGTGGTTGTGTTGAGCCTAGTGGGTTGAAAGGCCAGAGATTACATGGACAGTTGTGTTCTGCCTACATAGCTGGCAATGTGCTAGGAAGCTTCTAGAAACATAGTTGTTGGGGTCTCTTAAAGATGGAGGAAACTGTGTATAGATTTTACAACTGCAAATTCATACAAAGGGGGACCCCCTCCTCCAAACCTGGAATTACCTTCTGGAGGGTGGTCCCTTGTGATACAGGGTTCACCCCCTAGGGGAGGGTTCTAGGAACCCATCTGCATCCTAGTACCAGCTGGTGGTGTTGTGAGAGCCGGCGCTCGGCTTCAGTGAATGTTTTTTGGAGACTCTTTCAACGTGTTTGCCCATTTTATGATGGGTGATTTACACAGACCATGTGCAGGATGACAATACACCTGCCCACACCACACTGAATGCTCAGCATTTTGTGACCAAAACCAGCATGACCGCCTCCTATAAACCCTATCTTACCCTGAGTAACTTTTTTTTTTAATTTCCCTGGTTGAAAAATGTCCTCAAAGGAAAATGTTTTACTGATGTAGAAAAGGTGAAACAAAAAAATGACAGAAGTACTCAAAGGCATCAAAATCGATGAGTTCAGAAACTGTTTGAAGCCATGGGGAAAAAATGTCTCCATAGGTATATTGCACTAAATGGAGAGTACTTTGAAGGTGACTGAGGCTTAAACATGCAAGACTAAACGCACAGTTTTTTAAATAAACAAGTTCCAGTTTTTTGGGGGGTCCCCCCTCACATACAGTGAATATTTCATTAGCTCCCCAGAGTGACCTGTATTAATATTTAGAACAACTTTGTACTGGATAATAACAAATAGCTGAAAATTTTGGAAAGCACAGGGTATGAAATATGAACTCCCACAGCGCCCTGCTGGGAAAAGTGGTAGTTTAGGGAATTTGGGTGGTAAAGGAAACTGATTCTGACCTCAAACTTCTACTGTTTATTTTTTCTTCTCATATTGAGAGAGTTATAATCTCACAATAATTTTATTATATAATATATATAACAGTATGTTATACTACAATATATAATTATAAAATCATCTCATATCATAATTATAATCTCATGGTAACCTGTCTAGATAGTCTCAGAGAATGAAAGACTCCTCTACTGATTTTTTTTTTAAGATTTATTTATTGTTTTTGACAGAGAGAGAGAGAGAGAGAGATACAGAGTCAGAGACAGAGAGAAGGGGGAGGGCCCAGAACAGTCTCCATAGTTGCACATTATCAGTTTTTCCACATAGTTTCATTCCACAGGTGAGTTTGGGGCTGCACAGGGCAGGAACTGGGCCAGGATCTCGCCCCAGTGAGAACTGAACTGGGGGTTCTTCCCAGTTCAGCACATGGGTCCACACGGTTTGGGGCCGGGATTCGATCCTCGGTCCCTGGGGCTGCAAAGTGAGCACCTAACCCACTGAGCCATCACAGCTTCCCCAAACCTCCACTGATTTTATTGCAAGGGTCTTCAGTCAGGAGGAAGCTGGAAATTCAGAGATATTAGTGCCATCAGGAAAGACCTAAAAGTGAAAAAAAAAAAAAAATTAGGCATGGAACTATTTATACCATCCCTGTGTAAATCTTTTCATTTGACCTGTGAAAATTCCTGGATCAGACTTAGAAAATTATGGGGTTACCGAAGCCTAATTAAGAAAAACAAAAAACAAACAAACAAAAAAACAAAAAAAAAACCCCAAAAAACTCCAACTATATACATCATCCTCGATGTTATTGCCTTACTGTTATGAAGTAATATGGTTCTTGGTTACTGTTACCAGTTTTGGAAGCAGTTTATTTTTCCTGCTGAGCTCACCTGGGTAACCCAGGATTATCTCGCATCTCAAATTTCTTAACACAATCACTTCTGCAAAGAATTTTCATCATGTAAGGAATCATATGTGTAGGTTCTAAGGACTAGGATGTGCATATTTGGTTGGGGGGCATTATTCAGTCTACTACATTTTTACTTGTGTGCGTAAAAATTTAATTCATGGTATATAGACTAATTCACTATCACAGTGACCATCACGTAACAATGAGAGAGTAAGTTTGTTTGTGTTATATGTAGACAAAGAGTGTCACAGGGAGGGAGATAATATAGCAAAAGAGATTTTATCTATGTTGCGCTTCCACTTTCTGGATTTGGAATAATCGGAGGGCATGTCAGGATTTTAGCTTTAAAGTAAATGAAATGCTGTTTCTTTTTGTTGTGCTGCCACTAAGCAGGACAAACAGTATTTGGAAGGGTACTTAGGATGTTGGAAACATTGAGGTAACCTTTTATGACTCATTGAAATAAAATTTATGTGTGCCTCAGGGAAAGAAAGACAAAGCAGTACCAGGCTGTGTTGCTAATGGTTCCTTCAACTACCGGTAGTTTAGAAATGCAGCAGGTACAATGATTCACAAAGTGTCTCTGACAGAATGGGTGGAGCCTTTGGCAAGCATCCTGCTCACAATCAAACTGTAGGGTCCTAAGGTGGGGGACAAAATGGGTGGTCCTTCTGGTTAACTACCACAGGAACCTCTTGACAGGCTACCAGACTCCGATAAAAGCTTAACGAATGACCATGTGACATAAAATGATGGTACCAACACTGTTGGGTTGAAAGTACCATTGTAGAGGGTAAGGTGGGTTTTCTAAATCATTTATGTGTACAGTACTATTTCTCTTAGAGCCAGAACGCATAAGTCCAGGAACAAAGAGGTGGATGTAGGAGTGATGACACAGTAGTGTACATTCTTTGACCTTCTCTACCATGAATCTCATTTTTCCCATTCCAGATTCAGCTTCCACTGGAGCATACAAAATGTTTATATGACATTGGAGTTGATAATGTCTTCTGGCCATTTTAGGCATCTTATGCTACTAGAACCATAGCCAAAAAAAAAATCATTGCTAAATAGCTTTTCTGTTAAGACAATGGAAATAGAGAAAGATATAAGATATTGGGGGGGTTGGGGGGCACTAAATTAAACTAATATAGCAGTTGAAAATGTAAGAGAACTACTGAAGTGTTATCTAAGCAAGGTCAACAGGCAATTGGAGCCTATAAAATTAAGATTTAGGTAAAGTATTCCAGTTAGCTAAGCGTTTAGGCCAAAGGATGGTGAAAATGGGAGAAAAGGCACCATAAGTACAAATTATTGATTTGGACGATTACGGAAGTAAATATTTTGTTGTTTGTGTATGAGGTTACACTTAAAATCATGTTTTCCTCTTCTTTATACTGCTAATTAAGAGCTCGCTGATTATGGTTACATATGGCATAGATTATAAGATACCTAGAAAGAAAAAAAAATGTAATAAGAATGTAGTTTATTTCAGAGAATATGAAGGCATTGCAGTTAATTTGCTTTAGGGTTGCCTCTCTTTTGGGAAGGCAAGGAGAAATTACCTATATATAGCTATATAGCTATATTTATATGTAGTATATATATTTAGATATATAACTAGTGATATATGTTTATAATAGACAGAATAGTGTGACCTACAAGGGCTGTCTGGAAAAACTTCAGCCACCATTGTCTCTGTTTTTCCTATTACATGGCTGGATACTTTCCGGACAGCCTTCGTATATGATAGTAAAGAATGCTAAGTGAGTGTGTTAAATTGTTACTATGAAACAAAATATATTTATGATGAGAAGCCAAGGGATGCGGTGAATGAATAACTGTTATATTTGTAAGCACAGCTTTCCTTCCGCTGTCTTTCAATCACAGTGCCTCTTAGAATACTACCCTGTACAAATTCTATGTAGACTGCTTCGCTTCCAATTCTCATGACCCAAGTTAATCAAATTAGACCCTCTCATTTGAAAGTTAATGTTTATGAGAAAGAAACAAAGATACAAAATATTCAAAACTGTGCTCTTTTGTGGAAACAGAATGGAGAAAGTGTATGTGAATTCTACACAAAACTCCAACCTGCTCTGACTCCCGTCTTCTCTTAAATTGTACCGTAATGTTCTCAGCTACCAGTTGCCTTAACTTTATTTTATTAAAAAATTACCTAGAAATATGTATTGTACTCTTTATGAGAAATACTGGTTTACCTTACATATAGCCCCAAAATTATAGAAATAGATGATTTACTCATGCGATAAAGATAGTTGACTTACTCATGAGATAAAGTTTATAAAGCATCCCAAATTCAATACTTTTGAGAAGGCTTTTTGCATTTAGACAAAACTACTCAAGTTAAGTTGCATTTTTTAGACTCCATGTTTCTTCTCTAGCTTTTTCTTCTTTCTATTAAGTTCTGCTCTTCCATGTCTTCTAGAAAATTCGTCACTTAAGGCCAAACTCTTTCTCTTCTTTGTAAGCAGAATCATCCCCTTGCTTAAATGTTTATATTGAATATATGAATATAAGATTTTTTAGAATTGCACAATGTGTATTTGCTCCCTAGACTGAGCTTCATGAGGACTGCGGGAGCATATTTTTGAATGTGTTATTTTCTATTGATTTATTATTTTTAATTTTTAAGGTTTTTTTTTTTGAGCATACATTTTTTATTGCTCGTCTTTTTAACATAAGCCTCTCACAGATGGCCCATAATTGAGCATGTAATAAAATATTGAGAGTTGGTCCATTTTTCATCAAAAGAGCCAGAAATAATGTTACAGAGATTCATAAGAACTGCAAAACAGTAACGGAAAGTGGACAAGGAGGAAAATAAGTGATTTAAGCTCCATTCATCAATATTATCCATCTCATAGTCATAAAGAAAAATGAAGGAAAAAGGAAAAAATTGCCTATATATTATATTCACGGTAGATAATAAACTTAAGGTGAATTACTTCCATTAGCAATAGCAAGATTGTAGAGCAGTTTGGCATATTTTGATGTGTGTTCATTTTTTTTCCCCTAGCTGCGTACCTGAGAGTGGAACATTTTCAAAAATAAAGAGAAGAAATTATGTGGAGACACTCTTTATTTTGTTGCTCTTTGTAGGATACTAGATTTTTTTTTTTTCAACTAGGGAAGTCAATGCAGGCACAGAGGTCAGCAAGACCAAGAATAGAAGCAAGATGTAAATGGTAGAGTCATTGACCTTGTGATAAGGAGGTCAAGAGGGTGACTTTAAAGCCTTGATCTCCAAGTGAATCAGGGTATTCTAGGGACTATGTGAGCTCATGTACTGAAATGAAGGCAGAAAATGCAATATCATGATATCTGTATCCATATATCTATATGTGTGTATTAAAGAAGTTAAGTTTCATTTATAATTAATAGAAAGATTAACACTGAAATTCCCCTCAGTTAATTTCTCAGGTGGCCCTGTGCCAAATATGTCACTGCAGGGAAGGAAAACTGAGTATAAGAAGCAGTATCTACACAACTCAAGACTTCAGGGCTCACACTCACTAGTTTCTTTCAGTTCATTGGGACATTGTAATTTGCATATGCTAAATTAAGATGTTTTATAGCCTGTGTCATCTATCTACATTTACCCTCACAAATTGGTTTAAAATATTCATTTAAAGACAGACTGATTGAAAGCTAAACTAATATAGGTATAAGCTAATAATAGTATAATAGCAGAATTGACAGCTTTAGGCCTATTCTCAGTCATGTTATTGGGAATATTATGAAATGAATTGTTTTTCAGTGATGATTAGTTATGGGTAGAAGTTGGGCAAGAAAAACCATACAAATTATCAGAGTAGAGCACACATATACACCTGCCGATTATACCACCATAGACCATTATTTTACAGATTGATGTATACAGTCCAAAAATGGTCTGGAAATAATTGACTGAGAGGGCTGGGTAGACTAGAGCAGGTCTTGAAGAAAAAGTGGCCAAAAATGAAATACATGGGAGAAGACAGGTAGCATTTATCAGGAAAGAAAAAAGAAATTGAGAGAAAGAGATGAGGCATTGCAAAAGGATAAGAGAGAGAAGTGGAACACAGAGTTAATATAGTCCTGGGATCAGAACCAACTGAATTGAGTGCAGGAGAAAAGCAACGCTTTTTAAATTTAGTGCAGTGAAGGCTTGGAAATAATCAGACTTAATCTTGCACACTGAGGCCATTATCCCCTGAAATATATAGAGGGTGCAAAAAAAGGTACACACATTTTAAGAAAGGAAAAAATTGTATTGAAATCGTCTCAATATATACCAATAACAAAAGATGAATACAAGTCACCTTTGACTTCAGCAGTTACAAGAGGTGCTCAAAGTGGTTCCCATCAGTGTCCAGACACTTCTGATTAAAGTGAACTACTGCTTGAGCAACATTAACCAAAGTGTCCACTTGTATTACTGCACATGCCATTTCGATTGACCATGCATCTCAAACTTCTCATGAATGCATGCAATTGTTAGGCTTGCATACTGAAATGCCTCCATTGTCGTACTTCCACAATGTTCTCGAATTTCAAATACCACTTCAAAAAGGTCTTGTGCTTCTTGAACAACAACTGTACTTCTGCCATTTTTTTTCCCTTTCTTTCTGTCTGTCTTTTCTTTCTAAGATTTATTGTTCAAGGGAAGGTGAGAAAAAGAGAGCAGGAGAATGGGAGAGGGCTCAGAGCAGTTTTCATTAGTTGTGACATAGTTTCATTCCACACAGGTGGATGTGGGCTATTTAAGGTGGGAACTGAACCAGGGGCCTCCGGCATGGGAGGCAAGAACCTTTGCTGCTAAGCCAGTTACCAGTTGCACTGCAGTTTGGAATATGGGTTTTCAGGGTCTGGGCCTGGGAATCAAACCCTGGACTTCTCAATTGTGAGGCAAGCACTTACGGTAACCGCTGAGCTATCCCAGCATCTGCATCTTCTGCCATTTTCTTTGCCTGTCCTAGCTGCTGCAGGGTGATGCTAGCATTCATTTGATCAGTGCTGTCTTTTGAGAGATTGTCTTACTACCATTGCTACCCTAATTCAATATGACTTTGAAAACTAATACATAAATAACACTTCTTAAAATGGATACCGGTATATAGTGTTTGGCACCCCTGGTATTTATGAAAGTCAAAGATAGACAAAATTTGAAACACAGGTTCAAGATGAGACCTGAGATAATTGCTCATTTATTCACATCTAGTGTATTTTTAACAGAAGCTTGGTGAGAAGGAATTAGGGTATATGATCAGAATCAAGCCAACCCATGATTCTTGTTCTTATTTGAAGAGTTTGCTTTACTGATTTAGTAGCAATACTTGCATCACTATCCAATCATGTATTTCATCAATTTCAAGTACTGTATTAGATCTGGATTTCTAATTAAAAGAGCCTGAGTTTGGAAAAAGGCTAATCATAGCCTTTGTAGGTAGGAGAGTGACAGGAAATTGAAAGCTACAGTAAAGGGCATCTTACGTGCCATGACAAAGCCCATCTTGGCTCATTTCTGTATTTTCAGCAGCAATTTCAGTGGTCAGTAAAATTGAATAATTACTAGAAATCCTATTCTTCAGTCATTTATAATAGAATAAAAATGTGTTTGAGCAATGGTTAGAAGGAGGAAATACTCTTGTTATATTTGTTCAACTTTGATATTGTTTTTCATATTATAATGTCTGAAATTGAGCTGTCTGTTACTATTTGATGGCATACAATGGTCTCTACTGGTCTGGTCTCAAGTGGGGTGTAGCTACTCCCTGTGCATGCACCCACTAAGCAGACCAATACAGCCCCCCCCCCCATATGCCAATTTAAAAAATGTGGATGCTTGTGAGAGTTCTGGTTGCTGTTTGATAATCTTTATATATATATATGTGTATATATATATATATATGTGTGTGTGTGTGTGTGTGTATGTATATATATATATATATATTTATGAGAGAGAGAGAGCTCCTTCAATGGTTATAAATTAAATTTTCCAAGTGATAGGAAAGTCTTGAGTCAGTCAATTTGGTAGTGGTAGCTGTTACCATTGATGACATCTTCAATTAGATGATATACGAAATTTTACTTCTCATTAGTTGTGATGCAAAGATATCTCTCAGGAGTACATCAGCACTGTTATAGCATAACAATATCTTTCTGACATCTTGAAAATTGTTCTAAAATTCTTGTTCACACGGTATCGCTAAACAGAATTTTCAATTCCCATCCTGGTTGGTGTTTGACTTCTGGACTGATTGCTTCCTTCCTCTGTTTCACTGTAGCTTCCTCTCTGTTTTGATGGCAGGAACTCTCAGTATAAATGTGAGGGTGTGTACAAACGTGATTGGGCAGTACAACAGAGAAGTTGAATTGAAGTGTAACGAAGAATCACACAAGTGCAAGCAATACATTAAATATAGGCTCTTAAAATATGAAATTTCCCCTGAATTATCTCTACTATTTGTATATAAATATAGAGCTATGTAAATTTTATATCAGAGTGATCTAGCAACACCAGCAAAAACTTCTACATATCATAATTAGTATTTTCCTACACACCTTTCATTAGGAGGTTGTATTGTGAAATTTATCAAGTCTCTCTCCATTTTCTGAGAACCTTTGCTCTCTAACAATAGAATGCACTAAGCTTTCATGCATCTTATCATAATTTCCATCTCAATATGCCCTCCAGCAATATAGTAATTATTATAAAATAGTAATGAATTCATGCTCAATATAACAAAAGCCATTCCACAACATCAACTGCACTAGAAATATGAGCAGAATATTTCATGCTTCTATTCTCTCTTGAGGATAACACCTTTAGTAATTTCCATATGTCATCTAGTTAATATGCCAAACAAAGAAAGTGGAGGATTTCAAGCACAATGACTGAAGTCAAAGAATTTGATTGAGTGGTCCATTATGACTCTTATTACGTACTGTGGACCTTGGATGTTATAATAATTAGCCTATCAAGTCTGTTGTTACTCTTCATTAAAAATGAATATAAGGGAGCAATTAATCTCACAACTTTAGCTTTATTAAGGGCATTTTGTTATTGTAGTTGAGTGCAATATAGTGTCTCAATCTAAAGGATGTATCCTTTTCTAATAGACGGTTTTAACTTCATTATTTTGATAAGGTACTTGAACAGCAAGATGTACGCTTTTGTAATGACTGGGTGAAAATTCTGAGTTATTTATGATTTGCCTTTTTGAAATTCATTATAGATGCAAGATATTTTTTGTCTCTAGCATTTTCTTCACCTTTGCATTATGAGGTTGTGGACTCAGAATTTCACACTCCTTGAAAGAGATTCTATCCTCTGTGAATCACGTCTCAGAAAATGCTGACACCCACCAAAATAGATAAGACTCAAGGACTTCTCTACACATGCAAAGAAATATTAAAAAAAAAAAAAAAAGTGAACTCAGAGTTGAGTTTTTCTTATGTCATGAAGTTTAGATAAGCAATAATAAAAAATTGACTGCTGGTAATCAGTTCTCAAGTTAGACTGCAGACTGACATAGGGTATTGTTCATCTACTCTGAATTTCATTTACCATAGGGATTAGTTTGCTCTAACTGCTATAAACGCTGTGGCTCAAACAACAGAAATTTAGTTTATCCAGTCTGGGGCTAGATGTCTAAGATTAAGGTGTCATTAGGTTTCCTTTCTTCTGAGGCCTCTCACCTTGGCTAATAGTGGCCACCATTTACTACGTCCACTTTTCTCTATGTTTGCATCCTGGTGTCCTCTTATTACAAAGACATCACTCATACTAGATTAAGGCCCATTCTAATAGCCTCGTGTTAAGTCAGTCATTTCTTTAAGGGTTCTTCTCTGAATATAGTCACATTCTGAAGCATTGGGGACTATGGATTCAACATAGATATTCATATTTTAAAGAGCCACATTTCTGCCCATAATACCATATCTACATAATTCCAATCATAGTATTCAAAATATCAGAGTTTTTCTGAGCAATAAATGAGCCAAAACATATAAAATGTCAGCTAAAATGTCTTTACACATGGTGGACAGTAAATTACTATTCATTGATTCAATCAGTAGGCTTTCAATTAACTTAGAGTTTCATGATGAAGCTAGGAATTGAACCAAAAGCATGACTTTAACACACCGGAAACACATAGGAAACTAAACCAAAGGAAAATAGTATAATTAGAAACATGTGAAAAATAAAAATGAAAATAATGACAAGATTAAGATTGGTGTCGCCCAAATTGTTCATTTCATTATTGAAAAAACAATGCAATATACACAGAGAGCCAAATAGTGTATCTTTAGTCATCTCTTATTAGTAGATGTTACTGGGTGAATCCTGTCTGAGAATTGTTCATCCACCTGTTAATCAACTTATTTCTACATTCAGCCCATATATTTTTTTCTTTTTACTCTAACAAAAATTGTAGGGAAAGCTGGGACGGCTCAGTGGGTTGAGCGCTCACTTTGGGGTCCCGAGGACCGAGGATCGAATCCCGGCTCCGGCCCAGACGGACCCACATGCTGAGCTGGGGAGTTCCCACAGTTTGGTTCTCTAGCTGTCTCTGTCTCTGTCTCTCTCTCTATCTGTCAAAAGTAAAATAAAAAAAAATAAATATGCACTGAAGATAAAATAATTACTCTCTATAAATAAAAAAAAAAAAGATATAGAAAACTCCTTTTAAAAAAAAAAAATTGTTATACTTGTCATGTACCCTGCTGAGCTCAAAGCCTAATAATGTTAGGTGGCATAATGTAATGGAATAATAATGAGTGCTGGAGTTAGTGTGTTCTCTTTTGATTCCCAGTTCTAGCACCTACCAGCTAACTTTGTTACCTTAGGCAAATTATTTAATGCCTCTGAACTTCAGTTTGCTTTAGCTTTGCAGAGGCGCTCTTTATGGTTTGAAGTGAAGATCCATTTAGGTCATTTCAATGAAGTTGATGGTTGGCTAATCTGGGTAAGCCAGCACACTAGTGAAATGAATCTTTTATCAGGATTCATTTTTATGTGAAATGGTCACTTTTTTCCATGAAGTGCATCGTTGAACATCAACGAGTTGAATATTTACAGACCTAAATTTAAAATAGTTGTTCCTTCAATTGACACCTTGCTGCATTTGGCAAATTCAGACCCTCCATGTCTGAAAATCCATTATCTGCTGGTTCTCTTAGTCCTGTTCATTCTGAATATGTTTTTGTTCTTTTGTCTTTCTGTTTGTTTGTTTATTTGTTTTGATAGCTTCCGTGTTTGTTTTCCTTACCCAAGAATATACCTGTAGGTGTCCATGTTATATTGAACTTTGGTGAAGATGTCTGACTGTTTTTTAAAACACCTCCCGTGTGTTGGGACATGACATACAATATGAGTTGTGTGTTCCTAAGGAAGAGGTCCTCACACTTAGTCTTGGCATTCCTCAAAGATAAGGGGGGTGCTGGCATGGAAATTAAGCTCTGCCAATCAAGTGTAGCTCTGTGGAACATTAACTGGGCATGAAGAACAGGGCTGCGTGAGGATGAAGATGAGGCTGGAAGCAGGGAGCCTACAGGCACAGACTCAGATGCTCACGGTCCAAGGATAGTGTCTAGGTCTTGGCTGGTAGACTTTCTGTGCTACAGTCAGGAGCCTTTTAGCTCCATGGGCCCTAACCTTGAATCTCTAGCAGTCACACATATTCTTTGAGCTACCTATTGCCTTTTATTTCTCTTCTGTTTAAACTAGCTACCAGGGTTTCTATTATATTGTTAGCAACTCAGATCAGTATTCCTTCATGTCTAGCCATAACTGATGCTTTTTCTTCTGTATTCCAGTTCCCAGTAAAACTTTTTCCACAACTTCAGCTAAAACCTAGATGTTAAAAACTTCCCAATATGTACTTCTATTTTTGTCCTCAGACATTTGAGCTTCACACTTTATTACCACTTGTTTATTGGCCATTCCCACATAGATGTGTACCCAAAGTTCTCTAAATGTATTCAAAACTGTACTCACAACAGCACACATAACATAGGTATTTTGTCACTCAGGTCAAACAAGTTTTTATTTTCTTGGGGGTTTTCTACTATTTCTGGAAGTGACTGAGTTCAGTTTGAATCTCAGTTTATCTTCTGTTACTCTGGGGTCCCCAACCTGGCCACACAGTGGGAGGTGAGTGGCAGGCGAGCAAGTGAAGCTTCATATGTCTTTACAGCCACTCCCATCACTCACATGACAGCCTGAGCTCCGCCTCCTGTCAGATCAGTGGGGGCATTAGATTCTCATAGGAGCAGGAACCTGATTGTGAACTGCACATATGAGGGACCTGGTTGCACACTCCTTTTGAAAACCTAATGCCAGTTGCAGGAAAACAAGCCCAGGGCTGCCACTGATGCTGCATTATGGTGAGTTTTAGAATTATTTCATTATATATACAATGTAATAATAACAGGAAAAATGGAACAATAAATGTAATGAGTGTAATGTACTTGAATCTCCCTGAAACCATCACGCCCCAGTCCATGGAAAAATGGTGTGCCATGAAACTGCTCCCTGTGCCAATCAGGTTGGGGACCAGTGCTGTAACTGTTCTGTCCAGTAGAAACTTATGCAGTGATGGAAATGGTCTAAGTCTGCACTGGCTGTTGAGCATCTGAAATACGGTGATACAACTGAGGAACTAAATTGTCAATTTTGTGACAATTTGATGAAATTTAAATTTACAGGTATACATCGCCACATGTGCCGTGCCTGCTGTGCTGAAGGAATGATATAGTTCTGCAGCATATCCCACAGCTCTGGTTTAATTTGCAGATGTAGCCAATTATATTTTTTACCCAAATTCCACTCCTAGAAATTTTTACAATAGACTTACTGCTTTTCCTTTAAAATGGACGCTTATTACATTCCCCAGGCCAGCATTAAATACTGAAAATTCTCTGGATATTAACCAGTTACACAGCCACTTAGATGTAATGTCTAGAATGATTATCCTGGCCTATTGATGTTCACCAAATAAAACAGAATCTATAAACTCTGGCGTCAAGATCTATGACATTTGTATTATTAGAGTTGATCATTGGAACCTGCCAAGTATTAATATATAGACTACCGGTATGTATCAAGTGAGAGAGAACATACGTGTTTACCTTGCTTCTGGAGGAATGTGAGCAGTCCCCACCTAACATATAGTTGCTGGTACATCCCGAAATTGGAACCCATCTATTTTGTTTAGCATCGTTTACGTTCTCAAATTCCTTATTGCAGATATTCAGGGATGAGTGACTTGTGCTTGCTCAGCACACGTGGATGAACATTTTGTAATTAATTGTACTGTTGGAAACAGTTGGAAATTTAGCTAAACAAGAGATTGGATTTTTTTTCTCTCTCTCTCTAAATTGACCTATCACACAGGCTTTGTTATTCTATAGACCTGGATCGACAACATTTTTCTCAAGTCAGATAGAAGCTATCTTAATTTCTGTGAGCCAAGAAGAAAATCAAGAATATTATATAGGCCCCAATGTAGTAATTTCCAAAAGTAAAATCCCAGCGTACTTTTAAACAAGATATGGTCTAAGCATTATAAACTTATGTCTGTGTATTTCTCAGTCATAGATACTGGTTTTAGGTGTCTTGTTTTGTTCTTAAGATAATTATTCTCTCATTTGATAGTGTGCAGTGCTTAATTTGTTTTAAGGTTATTTAGTGTTTGCTCTGTAAGCCTCATGTATCCTATTTGCTGTTACTTGTTGGTGTCTTTTTTAGTTTTCCTGAGGATGTTTAAAGGTTTAATTGATTGGCTCTAATTCTGTGGGAAGATTTTCTTGCAAAATAGTTCCCTCAATCTTCACACTTAACCTTGCGCTCTGTACAGGTTTTGTGGATGCTCCCAGGGGGTTCCCAGCCCAGCCTCAAGTATTCTATCAGTGGCTAAACATTTCTGTCTCACAGAAATAACGTTGATATTCCAGCTCTAATTTTTCAATCAGGGGATGACCTGACCCACGCTCCATCTGCCATGATTTCTCCCGTGACCACAAGTGCACTGATTTACTACTGCTGCAGCTTCAGGAAGTGTTCCCAACTTATTTTTAGCCTCATTGGTCAAATTGTCAGTCTTGATGCAGACCTCTGCCATTCATAAGTTTTTTACCACTTGCTGTGCAGGGCTGTGCCACCTCATTCCCCAACTAACCTCTCTGTGCATGTATCATCCATCTGAAACTATTATTGAGGCTGTGCTGTTTCACTTTATGGTATTATCATTTATTTAAATATTTTTATTGGGTCTGTCATTATTCAATGAACTTTACGTTGGGAAGTTCTCCCAGGGGGAAAGCTCACATCCTTCCCTTGATCCAAAGCCTTTAATGAGTTTTCAAACCTTTTCAGAAATACTCATAAACATATTGAGCAACTTTTTTCCTTGAACCAATGGACTGAAGTTCTGACTAGCTTTCTTATAATTCCTCTGCACTGGTTAGAGCCTTCTTCTCTATGTGGCAAATGGAGTGGCTTGCACTGTTCTTTTGTAAATATCGGTCATAAATACTGTGAACTTGGAATACAATGTCTGTGAATTCTCTCACCTTTGAGTCAGATTGTGTATGAAGAAAACTTCCTGGGGAAGCCGGGATGGCTCAGTGGGTTGGGCGCTCACTTTGCAGCGCCGGGGACCGGGGCTCGAATCCCGGCCCCGGCCCGTGCGGAACCATATGCTGAACTGGGAGCTCCCCCAGTTCAGTTCTCTCTCTGTCTCTGTCTCTGTATCTCTCTCCCTGTCAAAAATAAATAAAAAATATATTTAAAAAAAAAAAAGAAAACTTCCTGTTTTAAAATAGAGGCACAAGGAATTATATAGAAATGCGCAAAGAGATTTGCCTTCTTTGTAACTGTAATACAATACTCGAATTTTCTTGCAATTTTTTTTTTATCTTCCACATTTCCTTCTAAATATTTGATATACATTTGTACATAGAGATCTGGGTTCCAAACATGTTTGCTTTTAAATTTCAACTTACATAAAGTTGTCTTGAAATGACAAAAGTGTTTTCTTCATTCAGTGATACAAACTAAAATTAGCAAAAATTCTAAAATATTTACTATATAAGGAGGATATCTCTATACTTAGATATACAAAGTTAAATTTTATTTTCTCTCTCTCCCCACACACATACACATACACACACAAGCACACTCATGCATACACAGATATCTTTGGAACTTGCACAGGTCAAAACTATATTATAGTGTAGTGTTTTTTTAAATGGGAATTACTATAGTACAGAAGATCTAAACACCACCACCTTCCTGTGGACTTCTGAACAAAAACATTGGACCATCTGCCCTTTTTTCTTTTCTATCCTGATCATAACTCATTTCCTTAATATTGTTTGTCCTTTAGCTTATCATAGTTGTCTTCTCTACCATTACTTCCTCTAACTTCTTTCCCACTATTCATTAAGTGAATTACTCTTCTCTCTTTATAGTGCAATTCTTCTGTTCCAGCTCTGTCCAAATTAGGCTCCATGTCTAAAACATCATTCATTTATTGATTCATCAGAGATCATGGCATCAGTCCTGCTAGGTAATAGGTATTATGAATGTCACTAAGCCCAGCATTGAGCTGGGAAGAAATAATTGGGAACCTTCCCTGAGTATCATCAATAGCTCTCACGTGGAAACAGTAGCATGGGGTCAAAAAAGAAACAAAAGATAAAAGGAAAAGGAAAGCTTCCTATTAAAGAATTTCCATTTCAAAAATAATTGTAATCTGTCTCCTCTCTAAATGTATATACCTTCAAAATTCCATTTGAGTTTTTTGAGAATTTTTGCTTAATTATCGACTTTAGTCAATTATAAAAACTGTGTTTCTTTCAGTAGTTGTTATTGCCAATTTTGTTTCTAAATGGTCTAGCTCTTTCTTCCTAAATAAGAAACAAACAATCAAACAAAACAAAAGGAAAGAGGCTACGAGGAAAAGACAGACCAGAAAGGCAGAGTGACATTTGATTATTGTACAATGAAGAAAAGTTAGATTAAATTATGTTGCTCACATTTCTACTCCTAGAGATAAAACTCTAATTTTATGCTTTGCTTTCAAAACGTGTCTAATAATAGATACTGCTATACATTGTTTTTAACTTACAAATATTTAGAAACTGCTTTAGAAGTATGACAAATAAATCTTCAAAGTTATATACAAATACTCAAAAGCGTACTTGAAAATGTGCTTTAGAAGTTGCTTTTATAAAATTTTCTTAAGGATAAATATAAAGCATTTTCTAAATTTCTTAGACACAAGAAAAAAATTGTTTTTGTTTCCTGCAGTCTTTATTTTTTGTTGTATTAACAAAGAAAGTCTTCGAAAAAAGACACTGCCCCCCCCAAAAAAAAAAGAAATTGGAAATAACAGATGCTACTTTCCTTGCTTGTGATAGTTAAATTGCTAAAGGATTTGTTAATATATAGATAAGATTCTGTAGTTTGTATTTTTTTAAACTGTTTACTTATTTATCTTCTGACCTTCTTCTTCTATTTGTTTTTAACTCATCTGTAATTTCTGGTCTCAGAGCTTTTGCAAAGGACATTTTTCTGCCATTAGTATATTTATTTATTTTTTTTAAAAGGCATTATTTTCACGTTGAAAATCCTTCTACCTTGAGATAGTAGATAGGTATGCTTACAGCTTTTTGCAATGGCCTTGGAGTTTATAGAACACATACATGCAGGATTAAAAGGCACATAAGATCAGCCTAGTTCCCCAGGAATGTACTCGTAAAACGATGTGTAAGACAGGCTGGCCACGTTTATGTAGGACAGAGCTGCTACAGGGGTGCCTAGGTCAGCAATATCCTCGTTGTTGAGCAAGAAAACACCAGAGGCCAGAGCACCTCATCTGAATACCCACAGATAATGCTTTGGACTTTAAAGAAACCGCAAAATGAACACTAGGTGGGTGGGTGAACGCAGACCTTCACGTTAGTGTGTCTGTAATTCTACCTTCATCTGCACACGTGCCGCAGTTCCTGGCTATTCTCTCCAGTGTTTACGAGTTCTGCGTTTTGATTGATGTATAAACCCGAATGGGTAACTGAATGATAAAATGTTCCACATTTCTGCATGTATGGACTGTTCCCATCTTTGCTATCTAAAGCCACAGCCCTCTAAGCTACTTTCTGCCAAGGTAGCTGGCCTCTAGTCCAAAGGGTTTATTATTGAAAGGCCACAGGTAACGAATGCAAAAGGTGGGGACATTCAGTGCAGAAAAGATAGCAGTCTCTCTCCTATCCGAGGCTCATACTTCACCATGCTATGAGCTACTGCGTTATTTATTTTAATTCCTTGACCACAATACTCCTTACATGTTCCACAGCTGTGGTAAGTGAGAGTGTTAAGGGATTTTTAATGTTCCCCTTTATCTCTTTTTAATTTTTTTTTCACATTTTTTTAATTGTTAAATTGATTGGGGTGACATTGGTTGGTAAAAATTACATAGTTTCCTGGTGTACAATTCTACATTACATCGTCTATGCATTGCATTATGTGCTCACCACCCAGAATCAGCTCTCTTTCCATTACCATGTATTTGATGTTGCCTCCCTACTCTCCCTCCCACCTCCCCACTTCCCCTCAGGTAACCACTACACTATTGACTGTGTCCATGAGTTTTTGTGTCTTTGTTACTTTCAGTTTTATATTCCACTTATAAGTGAAGTCATATGGTTCTTGATTTTTTCAGTCTGACTTATCTCACTTTAAATACGATGACCTCAAGGTCCACCTATGTTGTCACAAATGGCTGTATTCCATGTTTTCTTATTGATGAGTAATATTCCACTGTGTAAATGTACCACACCTTCTTTATCCAGTCACCTATCAAAGGACACTTTGGTTGTTTCCACGTCTTGCCCACCATGAATAATGCTGTAGTGAACAGAGGAGCACATATATCTGTATGGATGTGTCTTACATATGCTTCTTATATTCTCCGGGTCTTAGTTTCTTCATATGTAAAATAACATCATTGAGAGTGATATGGGAAAAACATTTAGAATAGTACCTGGCACAGAGTAATATTATAGGGCTATTATTATTATTATTATTATTATTATTATTATTATTACTATTACTATTATTATTGTTTTGGAAGACCAAAGATGTACTCTTATATAATTGCTTTGAAATGTGCATTTAGGATTTTTCATGACACTTTGATGCTGGTAGCAACAGAAACCAAAGACATGCCTCTCTTAACCAGTTTCCAATGACACTGCTAATTATAAAACTGAATAAATGCTAAATGCTGTGGTTTATTAGCATGCTTTTGAACTTCCCTGCCATTGGGTGACAAAACAATTATGAATCTAATTACTTAATATGGTCATTTAAATCAGAACCATGTTCATGGTCAATCAAGACACCATGTGTTTTAGTTTTAAAATACTGAAAGATAAAAGCCAAGTATAGAGGAAGCTGGGATGGCTTAGCAGGTTGAGCACCCGCTTTGCAGCCCCGAGGTTCGAGGATCAAGTCCTGCCCTCAGCCTGTGCAGACCCATATGCTGAACTGGAGTGAGCTTCCCATGTGGGAGGCCCCCAGCCCAGTTCCCACCCTGTGCAGCCCCCGCCCACCTGTGTGGAACAAAACCATGTTAAAAACGGATGACGTACAACTATGGAGACTGCTCTGGGCCCTCCCCCTTCGCTCTGTCTCTCTCTCTGTCACTGTGTCTCTGTCAAAAACAATAAAAAAAATTTTTTTAAATAAAATTTTTTAAAGCCAAGTATATAATTGTGAGAGCCATCCCTGTCAGATTACCAAAGCACATCCCCCTGTGTGATTGGACATAGATGTACAATTGTTACAGCAAACCATGCTGCATATAGTCTGAAAGCAGAGCAAGTGGCTTCATTCAATTGTTGGTAATTTTTTAATGTTTTTCTCTAGTTGCCATAATTTGCCATTTCTAAAAAAGTTATCATGCTGAACACATTTCCTTTGATGCCTTAACTTTGCTGCTCTTGATGGCCCTGAGCCATAAAGAAGAAAAAATCCAGAATGCTGTCTAAAACACTGGAACTCCAAGCATGTGTGTGTCATTTTTGAGGCCCAGCAGGCAAGGGGGGGAGGGGGAAGAATAGAATCCTTGCCATCTCAATCTTGATAGAACAGTGGAAGCAGCGGCATGGAGCACAAAATCCCCAAATTTACAGACATCTACACAATGCTGATTTATAGCACTACACGTGCATGAGGCAAAGCCTATCCAGTTTTTTATGACTCAATTGCTTCTCTCTTGGTATTGATAACACCAATCTGCTTTCTGTCTTTCACCATACATCCCGGAGAGAGGAAATAGAAAGGAAAGCCCATGGTTCAGTGGGATTTTGTTGTGCACGGAGGGTAAAATTGGGCGTGTATAAATGGAGATGCATTTGAAAGCCTTCTTCCACTGAAATCTGGCAGGAGGTAAAGCACTTCGTTAGGACTTGCAGCGTCGATGGTGAACTGGCTCACGCAACGCGTTCCACTTGCAAATAAGGCACAGAATTGCCTGTCAAAGAGATATAAGGCCAGTACAGATGACAATCCAGTTTGTGCAAAGTGCTCCGTGGGAACACCGCGCCTCAGCAACTCCAAGATATGGATTTCATAAAGTGTTGGTAGAGATTCACCACTGAATTCTTTGGTTCAGAAATAAGGCACCATGTGCAGGGCACAGCCGCAAGCCAGCATTCAGTGGGTATTGTACTGATATACTCAGAAAATCACTGGCACAAATGTAATCCATTGTCCCCAAATGTTAAATGGACACATTGATATTGCCTAACGTTATAATGACTGTAACTGTATGAGTATGTCACCTGGCAAATGTGTGGTTAAGTGTAATGTCAAGGTTGCTTTTTAGAACTCTGGGTCACACACATAAAAAGTAAAGGTTCTGCTCACACCGACTTCCGTTACCGACAAGTTAATCAGCATATATGAAGTATGTTTGTTTGCTGAATTACAGACACGTGACTTGTAAGCACCTCTTTAAAACAAACCCTGCTAGTCTGTATTTAAGTGTCTTTACCATCCCTTTCCTCCAAATCACTATTCTTCCTCCCCACTGACTATTTTTTTCTGGGTAACAATCAAAGCTATCGTGAAGGACCTTGTTTTTGCATAAGTACCGCTATGCCCTTTAACGTTTCTATATAAAGAATCTATGAATTGAATTTCTGGCAGTATCCAAGGTGAAATAAAGATTGGCTCTGTAGGACCTTAGGTTCCCCCTGTCATGCCATAAAGAGCAGTATATGACCTGACCTGTTTTTTTGGGGCCTAGGTTTTTTAAATTCCTTCATATGATTACCACGCTTCCGTGCGGTGTGGCCCTTATGCCCGCCGCAGGAGTCTTGGCACTTCTAATGCTCCTTTTCTGAAGAATTTTTTTCTCTATTTTGGCCTCAAGGTCAATTGCATTGTCAGAGTATGGGCTCCTGAGGGACAGGGAAAGTATCCTTCTGTATCCCAAAGTGCTATAGTGCCTGCTAGCATGAAGGCATTGGGTTTGATTTATGTACATATTCAACTATCATGTTTTGTTTTGTTTTTTAAGGAAAAGGTAGAGTTACATATATTGGTAACTTACGTAGAATTAAAGTGGTTCAAAATTTAAATGGTTTGAGATCCACTCTTTGACAGACCTTTATAGTGCCATTGCTAGTTTACAGAGTTTATCAGCATGGGCCTGGTTTTAAGCCGTCCTCCTGTGATATTGAAGCTTCTCTATGAATAAGAATCACCCTGGACACTTGTCTGACATACAGTTATTCTACAAACATGTAACAGAGAATTTTGGTTGTGTCAGATTTAACACATAGAAGCAGCTGTTGAATAATAGCGCTTAAGGAGACATACTGACTTGTGCAGTAAAAGAAGAAACTGATGTGCAGGCGTTCAGGGGTTCAGAAAGAAGTAGACGCCACCAGAAGCCTCTGGGAGCAGCCACCTCAGGCAGCACCGATGGTCAGATGCACATCCCTGAGAGTTTCCATTAGGAGGAGATGTTGAAATCCTCCTTGGAATTCTCTACTGCTCAGGGTTCCACTCGAAGCAGGTGATGTGTCAAGCTGGGAAAACTGTATTGATTGAAGGTCCTTTTTTTCTTTCTGTATCGCTGTGAATTGCTTCTACCATTGAATGTGAAAATGACTGAAAAGACAGGCATTGAGAGAGCAGGTGATTGGGAAGGTAGAAACTGTATGTCTTTCAACATCTACTTCCCTGAGAAGAGAACGTCCATAACCTCCCCTGGATGTCTGCAACATAAAAAAATCCGATGCTGAGCAAGTCTGTAACTCAAGTCAGATTGCGGACAAAAGTAGTGGTCTTACACACACACACACACACACACACACACACACACACACACACACACGACAGGGAAAGCTATTAATAAGACTTTCCTGATTCAACTTGTTTTTCCCTTTTGGATTTAATGAATTGTATACTCTCTCCTTTGTTTCAGTCTCTCACATGGATGGACATTCTCTTTAACTTTTTCTCTCTACTGTGTCTTTAAAACAGGTAACACGATAGTGTTTCTCTCTCTTTGCATGTTGTCCCATCTCTGAATAAATAAATTACTATTATTATAGCTGATGCATTAGAAAACTATTCTTTTTATATTACAGGGTCCGGCAGAAGAAACGCCCCCTTGTTTATGTGCTGGTAATCTATGCCGATCTTCTATTACAAAATAGTAAGCATGTAATTCTGTAATGTAACAATATCATTCTCGGCCACAGTAGACTGCTTAATGAAGGGCATTACTTCTGGCAGACCCTGTATTTGCTGGGTTCCTGTTAATAAGTCACACTGTGTCAGGTACTGAGAGGAGGGAGTGAGAATAGAGGGTCAGTGATGAGTGTAATTGCAGATTTCTAAGAGCAATAGAACAGTAAAAGCCCTAAGTTTTGATAGGAAATCAGGCATAAAAATGAACTGCTACATATTAGTAGTAATGATAGCAGTTGTGGTGGTAATTGTGGCAATAGTGACAGCAGCAATCGTAGTAACAACAGGTCTAATGATAACATTGACCTAAGAGAAAGACAACACGTTGACTTCAATAATAATGGGTGTCCCCAAATTCACGCAAGAAGTAATTTTGGTAGAAAACACAGGTTTATAATTAAAAATTGTACATTTTTTTTATTGATTCATAAAGTATACAGAAGCCATGAGAAAAGAGTAGGGTCTGGGAAAGGAAGCCGGCTTGTGGACACTCCAGTTCAGACCCAGCGCACAGGTTACCCTCAGCATCCTGTGGATGAAACGTGAACCCACCCCCAATGGGACCTTAGCTCAGACCAGCACTTCACTTGTAGGATAGGAGTAGGAAATAGATCCAAAGTGTTGTGGTTGGAAGTGATATTTAACACCCTGGATCAAAGTAAAAGTGAGTGTAATTAGACCCAGAATTCTAGTGCCTGTAGAGTGAGATGACTCCCACTGGACTGGCTTAGGAAAGCAAGGCCACCATTACTGATGGCGTTCACCACTGTCCTTCTTGGACATGAGAAAAATTCTGTGCCTTCATAATACCCCCTAATATGGCTTTATCACCCAAGTCTCACATATATGTATCGGAAAATGTTCTGAACTCTACATTCTGCTCAGTATCCCGACAACCTTAAAAAACATTCTCCAGGTTTTACCATCATGGATGATTAGATTACCATTCTGGGCTCTGTCTTTTCTACTTCATGGAGATATTTTCAATCCTCATTTTTTTTTTCCAGTCTGCCTTTTGTTTGTTTGTTTAAAGAAATTTGAAATACATGTCCTCTTGAAAATTATGTACAATTTTTTAAATGCCCTTAATACACTTAAATTATTCTATGGATATTTTAGAAATAGCTATATTTTATTTCAGAAAAGATGACTTATCACTATAGTATAGTTTTTTCTACTTTAAAGATTTATTTTATTGATTTTTGACAGAGAGAAACAGAGACAGAGAGAGACAGAGAGAAGGGGGAGGGCCCAGAGCAGTCTCCATAGTTGACAGCATTAGTTTTCCATATAGTTTCACTTCACAGGTGAGTGCGGGGCTGTGCAGGGCAGGAACTGGGCCGGGAGCCTCCCACATAGGTCCTGGCAAGAACTGAACTGGGGGCACACCCCAGTTCAGCATGTGGGTCCGCATGGGCCGGGGCCGGGATTCGATCCTTGGTCCTCGGGGCTTCAAAGCAAGCGCTTTACCCGCTGAGCCATCCCAGCTTTCCCAGTTTCTTCTACTTTATATATACATTTGTGATTCATTTCTTTATAAGTATTTTATTATACATTTGAATTTTGAGATGTTTTTATATATAAAAG